>ML685819.1:589531-614730 GCA_007922175.1 Pelusios castaneus | reverse complement strand
GGTTGGGGGGTGGCTGGCTGGAAGGTCCAGTCCCCTGCAAGGGGACTCTGAGGTATCTTATTTTGGTTGCTGCTGTAACTTTTAATTAACCTGCTAACGAAGTCTCGCTAAGCTATGATCCTGCGAATTAATAAATCCTTCTGATTTCCACACTGACAAAGTGGGAGTTTCTCCCACGGAAGCTCATGCAATAAATAAATTTGTTAGTCTGTAAAAGTGCCCCGGGACTCCGTGTTTGTTTTGCTGAACTAGACTAACACAGCTACCCCTCTGGACCTTGGCACCACACTGACTGTGACTCACTTCTGAAGGCAAGGCTGGGTGCATGGCCCCTTTGGGAGCATGTTGGAGCTCCCCAGGGTCCCATCCAGGGGCACTCATGGGGGAAGCTCAGATGGAGCAGAGGTACTGAGCACTCCGAGGACAGATTCAGAAAGCAGCTGCACTGGTGTATGAAAACCTAGGGGGAGGCAGACTCCGAGCACTAGAGTCCTGACCAGCTTCACACTGAGTAGTTCCAGAGCCCTGTTCCTGGGGCATTTCGTCACAGCTGGCAACACTTTTTTTTCCACTCAGAGTGAGGAAAAATGCCCCCCTGAGCAACATAAGTTTTGCTGGCATAAACTCTTGTGTGGACTGTGCTATGTTGGTGGGAGATGCTCTCCCATTGACATAACATGGCTTCAAAGTGCTCTTGCAGGGGCTGCTGTAACTTTTAACTGTAGATTAGACCTAAGCACCTATCTGGTAGCTACATCGCAGCGCCGTATACTCCATTCCAAAAGACGAGTGCTGATAAACTTCACTGTGAGTGAAATGAATCTTCACTATGTGAATTCTCCAAGTCCACAGAAGTGAACTGAAAAAAAATCAGGGCTTTTACTCCTTTTCGGCATAAGAGAAGTATTGTTCCAGTATATACACGAGAGAGAGAAGGACATATGTAAACCACTGTGGCTCTACACAAAGGCATCTATTAGAAAAGGGAACAGCCTCGCTGTCTAAGAGGATGATCTCCTTGAATATAGAAGGGAACATCCATGTAAAGATATAATTAGATATAATACCACCTTAGGCTGTAAGTGAACTTGGCAGATCTCAAGAGCGGGGTTATCTGTACCTGGATGGTTAAAACCCAGAGTGATTTAGTAGATAGTACTCTTCCCTGCAGACTCGCTGGAGGTACTCTCCTTTTGGAGGCTGTCTTACAAATGAAAAACACAAGAGTTAAGGGTAGGCCCATTGGCCCCAAGCATCTCCCCATATGCCAATGTGAGTAACTATATTCTTCCTACAAGAGTTTCCAATGCAATTTCAGCTAGGTGGAGCATTCTTCTCTTCCTAAATTGATGCAACAATGCTCTGTGCTGCTGAGGGCTTGCACTGTTAAACCAAGATGTGATTGCATTTGGAAAAGATGGCTAAAGTTTTCAGGTGTACGTGTCTAAAGTTAGGTACTAAATTAAATGACCTTGTTTTCAGGGTGTACATCCATAACTCCCATAGAAGTCAAAGGGACCCACAAGTGGGTCAAGACCTCTGCAGGTTTTTTGTTTGCTTTATCTAACTTTTGGCACTTATATTTGACAACTGGGAGCTATACAGCTAATTTGTATGGCTGCCGTGGAGTGGGTAGCGGGTCATTAAAATAACAATGCAAATTGGATGGCAAATTGATTTGTGGTCAAAATTTAAATAATGAACTTATTTCACATATAACTGCAAGGCTCTCGTTATGCTGACAATACAAGAATATTAAACATTAGTTATTCCACTGCAGAGCCAGAGTATTCATAAACACCACAAGCAAGGAAATGGTTTTCCTATGCACTCGTTTTTAATGATCACTTTGTATTCCCAGACATTTCACCCTGACAAACGAGTTACGTTAGCAGGACACAGTCTCTCATTGTGGTTATTGCTTTGCATAGGCCTTTGCTGTGCTTTATCAGAGAGGCACTCGCAGCGTGAGCCCCTACAAACTGTATAGAGAAGCACAGAACAACAATGCTGCTTCTATTAGTGCTGTTTCTAAAAAAGGTTCTCTTTTTTTGGTAGACACAATCCTCCCCATACAAATATTCAAACACAAAACCATGCTTGTGCTACAGACTAAAAATTAAGTCAGAGTTAGAGAGAGACTTACATTTTTGCAAATGGACATTTCATACCAGTACGTCAGTGTAGCAGTGGGAAACTTCTAATAAAAAAAATTCCTGAAGTGCATACTTAGGGAAATACACTGTTTGTGGGGGAAACAGTTTCCTCAGTGGCTCGCCCACAGCTCTCAAAGTTCTAAACTGAAGGCAACGGCTTCAGCATCTGAGATCCACAGCAGTTTGAATCCCACATGAACTTTTGTGAAGATGAACCCCATCTCCTGGCAGTGACCTCCAGAGCTCTCCAGTTTGGGCTAATGGATTAAGTGCTGTAACTGGCAGCTGTAAAGATCCCCAATGATGTATTGGGAGGTGTAACACACGAGCATTGGGATTACATCCCTTTTTGTTTTCACTTTTACAAACAAATCCTAGCAAATTAGCTCAGTAGCAAGAACATTTGCTGAAAAGGCAAACAAAGCAAATATTCCAGAATGTTTGCGGAAAGCAAATTTTAGAAATGCAATTGCAAATATTTGCCCCAGAAATGGGACTCTAGGCGTTACGCTGCTCAACTTAGGCAACAGAAACCTACCAATCGACCTGGGTATCCCTCCTTTTTCAGTTACTGAATACTTGTAACAAGTCACTTCCAAAAACTATTTAATTTATAATAATTTCAAATAATAAATTAGAGAAAAAAATAGAGAAAATTACTGTAGATTCTTGAACAGACAGAGGCAACATTTGTCTGTTGTGGATTTTTCACACTGTTCACTTTCCACCTCAGAGATATTTGGAGGTAATTAATGTTTGTAATGTGTTTATATGTTACTACACTGTTACAATGTAAAGTATTAATATTTAACATATCCTGAGACAGTAATGCCCCTTTGATACTGGAGTTACTCTTCTGAAGCTCTGCTTTCCATATCTAGTGACACAAGGTAATAGGCCTGATTTTTAATATAGTTTCAACCTGGCATTTTTACATTCACAATTAATTGCAGGCATAAAACTGAGTCTGAAAAACTGGAGGCTGCATTTCTCAAGTCAGGTTCTATATTTCAAGGAGTCATTTTTCTTGGAGACATGCAGTAATAAAATACCAAGCAAGTAATAAAGTAGAATGTAAATAGACTCCGCCTAAAGAAATATATACACAAGTTCAAGGAAAACCACCTATTGCATTAGAGAGTGAAGTAAGTCTACAGTTTAGTTCAGGAATTCTCATGCTGGTGGTTGGGATGTTTCAAGGGGTCACAAGGTTATTATTGGGGGGATGCAAGCTGTCAGCCCCCATGCATGCCAAGGCTGCATCTGGCAGCCCTATGCATGACTGACAGCCAGAGCCCTTCAGAGTTGGGTGGCCAGAGAACAGCAGCTGCTGGCTGGGTGCTCTGAAGGCAGAACCGCCCCCAGCTGCAGTGCAAAAGTAAAGGGTGCCATGATGTGGGTGGCATGGCATAGAGGGCTGGTGTTTTTTAGGGGTGGAGGGTCATCACAGTCTGATATATTTTCAAAGGGGCTCCCGGCAAAAAAAGTTTGAGAACCCTTGAACTAGGACATTTCTTCAAGAGTAAATTGCTTTTGGATTTTGTGGAATCTCTTCTGAGACCAAATAGATGTAACAAAAACGGTATGTAACCCTAATTAGAGGGGAGAAAAGCTTTCTACACGCACTGTCTCATTATAATTACACTATTTAAATAGGGAGTATTTAGCATCTTTCAAAAGCTTGGTCCTAAACATCACTACAATCTAGTCATTTATGATATTAGGTGTTTTGGTGATGGCCACCAAGCTAATCTCAGCTGGTGATAAGATATGAAATCCCACGGCAAGTATGTCTCTGTAGCAATTGTGCAACAGCATCTACCTCTAAAGGGAAGCAACGCCACACACTCTGCTGGAGCAGATCTGTAGCTAGCATGGCAGCCCAGTATTCTGGCCACATAGAGGAAATCGATCACTTTGGTTATCAAAGAGGAACTGATACATTTTGCAAAATAAGTTAATGCTCCCAGCAGGTATGCAGAGTTACAAAACCAAATACAATTAAGAGACTAAAATAGATTTCTGCCAACTTTGGGTGTAAAGAAAGCAGTATTAAGATAGAAAACACTGATTGCTTTTTACTCAGTTTAATCTAATTAAGCCTAGACTGGATTCTTTTTAGTTTAATAATGGCATTCCTCAAATTACAGTAATTTACTGGGCACTTTTGACTCAGGATAACTAATGTGTTCTAGAATAGCCATCATTTCTCTAAAAAGAATTGATTCTCTTCAGATGGGAAACCTGGCTGCAATCCAGCAATTTCATGGCCTGGTGCACTGGAAGGAGTCAGTTGCGTCTCGACTTTTGGCTAATGCCATATACCATGGTTGAACAAGAAATGCTATGGTAATTTCACTTGGCGAGCCATTATCCGGATTTAGAAAAATATATGTGGCTACCCCTTTTAATCCAGGTGGTTCTTTGTTGCTGGCCTATTAATATTGATTTGGTAACAATAGTGGGGTTCATGAACTGTTCCAATTCTAGAAATAGAGTCTTCTCATTGGCTGACATACTCTGGTGTTCCTTACTTGCTGCAGAACATCTAAATGAAGATGGTTTGCTGTAGATTACTGAATGAGACCATTTTAAAAAGCAGAGCGCAGCATCTTTCTTGGACATCCTGTTGCTCAAGCATGTGATGTCAGCATTGATTAGAACTCAGTATCATACAGGCCCTGCCACATCATCATGCATTCAGATCACCACCATAAGCACAACAGAGACATTAAGGGTGCATCTACACTTAGAAATTAAGTCAATTTAAGGAGGCTTAAGTTGACTTAATTTACTCCACATCTACACTGGGCTTTCCTTAATTCGACTAATAACACCTTGTTTTAATTCAAACTAGCGCTTAAGTCGACTTTATTAAGTCGACTTAAACCAGTGGAGACGCACAGTAGTGTCTATTTGGACCTTTTTAAGTTGACTTAAAACATTAAGTTGACTTAATAAGGCCAAAAAGGGGCCATGTCTACACTTGAAAAATTAAATCGACTTTCGTTAAGTCGACTTAATAAGATCCACTTTAAGTCGACCTCATTAAGTCGATTTTATAAAGTCGACCTAACTTTTCAAGTGTAGACATAGCCTTAATGTCTTATTCCCAGTGAGACACTCCCAGATTTCCATTCTCAGTCTCGGGTCCTGCTTTAGTACTCTGGTGCAGGAAAGAGAAAGGCTCATATTTATGGTGGTGTTGTAAGTAACTGCAACAAAGTTTTGGCAGTCTCTTCACTGACCTGGTTCTCACTCCAGCACTGCAGAAGAACCTGCCAAAAACTCTTACCTTTGCTCATGAGAGGGAAAGGAAAGAGGCAGAAATAGTTTATTGTTTAATTCATGGCCGATAAGCACTAAGAACCCCTGGAGAGCAGTCACAGCAAGCATTTAATAGGGCTTCATAGGTCACTCAGTACATTGCAAATGTAGCTAGGGAGACTAAAGAGAAGTAGGCAAGTATCAATTTATTCCTCCCCACCAAAAGTGACAGCCCAATATTAATAAACAGAGTCTCCCATTAGTGCCCAAAGCCTATGCATAATATTTAATGGTTTAATCTGTTTGTAGGGACACTCGGTTGTCAGGACAGTGGCTAGTCAAAGTTTGGGGCCCTGTTGAGGTTGCAGTTGGGAGCAGAAATTGACGATGGCATCTTATATTTTCATTAATACAATCTTGTTTATTTGCAAGGGATATACAAGGTCCTCCTTCTCTCAATGCAGGAGGAAGCAGAACAAAAAGAATTGTTGTTTAGCTTATAGCTCCAAGCCTTTTTCGCCAATAGAAGACCCAAAAGCTTTCTCTCACACACTTTTTCAAAGTCACAGGCCAGGTCTACACTAGAAACTTACATCGATATGACTACATCACTATGGGGTATGAAAAATCCACACTCCTGAGTGATGCATTTATACTGACTTAACCTCCAGCTCAGACAGCGCTACAGCTATGGGAGAAGCTCTCCCATCGGCATAGCAGCATTTTCACTAATGCACTTTTTGCCTCAGATTCTCTGACTTTCTGTTTCTTTCATCCCAATTTGTCTTTTTCCACACACAGTGTACACACCACCCAAGCAAAGGAATATCCCATCAAATCCTCTGTTTTCATGATGCTAATTTCTGGGCAAATTATTAAACCTTGTTTTAGGTGAGGCCTCAGCTGTCAGAACTATTTGGACTGAAAAACACGTTCACACATGAGTTTTAACAAGATTTTACCTCAATGTTGGAGTAGTCTTTGGGTACTATAGACTAGTAAACTTCAGGGAGTGCAGCCTAGTGTGTGGAGCACTGGACTGGGACTCAGGAGACCAGCATTCCATTTCTTGCTTGTCCAATAACTTGCTAAGCAACCAAGTCACAGTCTCCCTCTGTGCCTCAGTTTCCCAATCTGTACAATGGAGATGGTACTGACCTCCTTTGTAAAGTGCTTTGAGTTCTACTGATAAGACGTGCTATATAAGCAATAGGTATTATTACTTCAGTACTAGATAAATCATTTGAATTGCTAAATTATTTGTTATAAAAAACCTAAATCGATTTGGGAGGATAAACACATTGCTTCTTCAAAGGAAAAACATGCCCCTCTAATCTACTAGAATTCTGAGTATGTCAACAGGTAGTATATAAAGGAACTGCAGTAGACCAAGTAATTAAACTTTCATGAAGCCTTTAACAATGTCTCCCAAGAAGTAATTTTAAATGAACTCTGTAAAGCAGGCCTTGGATACAAGATGAAATGCTGTCATGGATTAGAAACTGGATTAAAAAGAAAATATATAAATGAATAGTTAGTTTTCAATGTGATGAAAAAGTAACACTGAGATGTTCCAAGAACCTATATTAGGTCCTGTGCTTAACAGATTTATCAATGATCTGAACCAGGGACAGAACAGTGAGGTGACAAAATTTGCAGAGGATATAGAAATACTTGGGTTAATCAAGACTGACCAATGGACTCCAGAAAGACTTGTCAACACTTAAATTAAATGCTGACATATGCAAGGTAGCACACATTGGAGAGAATAATCTGAAAACCACATACACATTGTGAAGACCACACACACATTGCTGGTTTCTATTTTAATTGTAAATTTGTAATCATTCAGGTAAAAGATCTGAGTGTCATAGCTAAGCAATGGGCAGGGAAAGTCAAAAAGCAAACAGAGTGTTAGGATTTTTAAAGAACAGGTTAGGGAGTTACACTGAAAATATTCTAATGCCATTATATAAATCAGTGGCACACCTCCAGCTGGAGCACATGCCTGGGTCTAGTCACCACAACTCCTACAAAATATATACAAGAAATAGAGGTGGTTCAGAGACAGACAAGGAAAATGACTGTTAGTATGGAAAGACTTCCATGTGGGAAGAGAATAGGACTGTTTGGCTTAAAAAGGAAATAAAGAAAGAAGGGAAGTGATATGTATATATGAAATAATGCATACATGGAAAAGCTATATCAGACACTCCTGTTTACCCACGCATAATAATATAAAAATAGAAATAGAAAGCCAGATGAAAATCTGACAGAAATTTTTTTTTGGTTGAGCCTACATTTTGTGGAACTCATTGCCACAAGGTATCATTAAGTCAAGAGCCTAAGAGGACTCAGAAAAGAATGTTCTATTTATATGGATGTTTATAGATAGGATGCAGACCAGATGCCCTATCAGTACAATGCTAGTGTGCTCTAGGAGCACATTAACAAATGCAGGTAGGAAGGACAAAGGACAGTGCACAAACCCAGATCTTAAATGCTGTGTCTTTACAGAGCACTGAATGGAGCTAGCAGAAGGCTAGTTCCCCAAATGAGACATGTTCTCAGTGCCACATCAGGTAAAGGTGACTGCTGTGGGGACCCCGTCAACTGGCTCCATTAGCTACAAGAAAAGAGGCTACAGCTCAGCCCAACAGCTATACAATGTCCCCAACGCCCTGATTTCTCAAGAGAGCTCTCCGCTGAGCTTGCCACAGCCGTGCTGCTTAACTAAGAAGGGGCAAAATATCTTCAACATACTCTACTCTCTTTTTGTAGCCCTATTTACAAGCAAAAGAGAAAAGGGGAAATATCTGATTCCACAGAGCAGTCTTTCACTCCAGACTGGCTACCAAATGAGCTGTATCAAGCTTCGGGTGACACCAGCAGAAATGCACGACAGCCTGTGAGCAAAACTAATGTCACTTGGGTTGTGACCACCCTCCTGACCGATGTAAGTTACACCAACGTAAGCGCTGATGTCACAGCACCGTGTTGATGGGAGAAGCTCTCCCGCTCACAGGCTATGTCTACACTTGTTAATTTAAGTCGACTTTAACTAAGTCAACTTAGTGTGTCTACACTTAAAATTAAAGTTGACTTAAAGGGGAACTTAGAAAGTTGACCTAGAGCGTCCACACTGGACGCCTAAGTTGACTTCTAGGGGCTTAGGGAGACCTAGGGCAGGTCCACGGGGGCAGGGGGCACCCCTTACCCAATGCCAGAGGGCTCAGCCTTTGCCCCATTGTACATAGGTACAATGGGGCAAAGGTGATCAGGGACCCTGGCAGGGCATAGGGGCAGGGTGGGCCTGTGGGGGGGCATGCCAGGCTCCCCCTGTGCCCCCCCCCCGGCAGAGAGGGCATTGGTGTAGCCCTGGGGTAGCCCTAAGTCAACTTAGGGCTACCCCCGTCTACACTGGCTTAAGTCGACTCTAGGGAGTCGACTTAAGCCTTAGGTCGAATTGAAAGGTGGTGTTATAAAGTCAACTTAATTTTAATTAAGTCAACTTTATTTTCCTTACGTCGACTTAAGAAAACTGTAGTGTAGACGCAGGGTAAATTAAGTCGACTTAATTTACAAGTGTAGACGCACCCACAGTGTTTTCAACAGACATACTGCAGTGATGCAATTGTATTGGTACAGCTGTGCCCCTGCAGCACCGTATGTAAAAATGCAGCACAAGACAGTGGCTCTCAACCACTGTGTCGGGACACATTACTGTGTCAGCACACAGTGCTATGCGTGTCGCAGAGAGCCAGGGAGGTGGCTGGATTTGGCCTGGAAGGGGTGGGCTGGTGTGTCTTGTAAGCTCTCAATATGCCACTAAGTGTGTTGTGTCTGCCAAAGGTTGAGAACCACTGGCCTAAGACATTGACCGTATTTCAGCAGAAAAATGATTCTAGGAAATGCATAAGACTAGAATGAACCTTGAGAAGTCTTCTATTCAGTCCCCTTCACTCCAGGCAGAACTAAGTATTACAGCTTTGACCTCTCTTGTGTTTGTGTCTCGCCAATAATGCACCAGGCTAATAGCCAAGCGCGTTTAGAAAGAAGGGTCACTCCACAGGACACTAATGAACTGACTTTTTAAAAAATCATTGTTGCTGAATAAATTCCATACCAAAGCGCACACTTCCTGATCCTTTAGTTAACCAAAAAGCACTGTGTCAATATTGCCTTTCACTAATCTTTGTGGCTTTTTTAAAGACCTGTATATAGTTTCAGGTCCAATATAGCTGTAGTAGTCATTCAGGATCTGCAAAGGCAACATTTATGCTTGCATCAAAATTCTATTGCATGCCATAGCTATCATTCTCATCACACCCCCCAACTGCTGTCCCTCTGAGTGTTATCCAGGTTTCCATTTGGTGCCGTTTATTTTAATGCTAGTTTTTAATAGAAAATAATGCACGTCATGGCATGGAATCAGTTGACCCTGTCCAGATTCAGAAGAACATTTTGTGCACTACTTTCAAACTGGTATTTTTGGCTATTTATTAGAATCCAGATCACTCCTCTGCTCCCAGACCCTTTTGCTTATTGGGGAGTGACATGCCTGGATAAGACTCTCTCTGTATCATTTTGCCACTATTTTTACAAAGCAAAGCATGAACTCAGAAACCAAACATTTTGATTGGATGCCTGCCATGAGCAGAGCAGCAATATGGAATGCAACTTGGTTGAAATGCAGGGAGTAATAGCTTTATTTTAGCTCTTCAAAAGAGATTCTCCACAAGTCTTTGCAATTCCACGAGGACATTTCTCAAGCACTCAAATAATCAGTGAACTTTGTGCAGTCTTAGGACACTAGAATTATCCAAGGAGAGGCAGGCATTACAGCGGTTTGATTTTTCGGAGGATAATAAAAATAGAGTGATTCTGAAACGGAGTATTACAAAAACAAGGCTCAGAAAATAGACTGCTGTTGTTAGTTTAATTAGTTTATGCACTCAAACTATGAATAAAAACAGCGCTGCATTCGCCATGGCTTTCGTTGTAAGCCTGCAACCATGACAACAGAAAAGTATTACTGAATTACCATGACAAGAAACTGGAGACAATTGCTGCTGCTACATAAAAGCCAGCTTGAGCCAATCAAAATACACAAATGGGGGCGGGGGAGGAACCACTACAATTGTTGTTTTACTTTATTTTTGTGCAACACTAAAAACTGGCCATTAAATATTTTTGTATTGCATCGGTGGGCAGAGCTGTCATGACCATGTATTTTCCTTTGATCACTATTGACCATAATTGCATGACGAGAACAAAATATTGTAATGACAGAATAATTACATAACCATTCCTCTCGTCTGAAAGAAGGAAAAACAGAGAGACCTGGAAATGGACCGAGCCAGGCAGCTCCTGGTGTGACTAGCACAGAACCTGCAAGCAGCTTAGTTCCGGTGTAATAATTACAGACACTGATCTGTGGCCTGTGTAACAGTAATACTTTTCAATCCTAGCTTCAGGACCTCTTCACACTCAAAGAGTTTTCATGTTAACAGCTAAGAACATGGTGTCACTTGGGTAATTTACTTGTTAGGGCTCCGCATGGCATAGCTCATTCTTCTGATACCATTTCTCTCTGTAACATCAGACTGCAGCTACCCGCAAATCCAGACTGGAACCAGCCAAGGATTCCCTTACTGGTTTATCGCTGGCATAATGGCCATCCACCACGCCCCCCGCAGTGCTGTGGCGGTTTCCACTCAGTATATCCTGGGCCCAGCCAGTACTAGCAGCTCCAGGACTGGAGAGCCACAAAAAAAGAGTAATTTGTTAGTCTTTAAAAGTGCCCCAGGACTCCTTGCTTGTTTTGCTGAACTAGACTGACACGGCTACCCCTCGGGAACTTTGTGACTCTGCTTCTTAAACTGCACCCAGGGTAAAGTTGGATTAGCTGAAGATTCAGCCCTAGGATTTTTACTTTGACTAAATATAAATACAATAAAAGTTCATTCCAGTCCTGGCATAGCGTATTCACTGGAATAGGATTTGTGACAGTGGTTTCATAGTATCATAACATCTGGGCTTTTATGGGCCTAACCACAGTGCAGGAAACAACAGCATAAAGACATGGATGTGCCTGAGAAAGAGATCATTAGCATCATCGGACAATGTGTGCCTCAGTCAGACGTCATCACAGTTCCCACCATGCGGGGTGCAGTATGTGACAGGCTGGTTGCTGAGTGACCCTCAGGACAGGTGGCGGGAGTGTAACATCTGATCAGGTGGCAGATTTTGGACACCCCACACTCCAGAATAGGGCTCAGTTATTCCCCATAAGCCCCTCTACCATTATTTTTAGTGAAAGTCAAACAGGTTGTGGGCTTCCATACATTTTTGCTTATTGCCCACAACCTTCCTGCGGGTTTTACTAAAAATAACAGTGACAAAATCTTAACCTTATATCATACTCTATTGTTTTCACTTCTTGGAGGATTTGTGGAACTCGCCCCCCCCCCCCCACCGAGAACATATAACTCCTGTTCTACAATGATACATAAACCGTTTGTACACTTCATAGAATATGGTTTTCCAAAGATACTACAGCAAGTTCCCCTCTCTGTCACAAGAACTGTTTGGGCAGAGTGCTGGCTGCAAAGAGGCTTGGAATACTGAGCAAAGAAACTGTCTTCAGCTGTTTGCTTCCTACTGTGTTCAACAAAACAGGACTTTGTATACGTTCTTTGTAAAGAAACAGGATTATATCAGATAAATACCTGAGCACCATTCATTTCTCCTCCTAACGGGAACAACCCTCAAGACCCTGAATAATGGCTAACCATGGGGCCAAAAGGGGTAGTACTCTAAAGATCTCCCAGAACTGATACTGTTTTAAAGAAAATGAACCCCTTGGGTCTGAGATGGTCTTATGTCATCACCAACAAAACAGTACAGTTTATCATGCTATTTGTAATTCACAGCAGTGTAAACTGCCCCCACCCCCATGTCTTTCTCCCATTCTCTATGGAAAAGTCTGCAAAGGTCTAAATTTGAGGATTATGAAGCTCGACTAATTGCCAAAGCATGTTGCAAGGTTCTCTGGTGCTGGAGTGTGAATAGTTAGACTACAATTTTTCTCTGTGGAAACAGAAAGCTGCTCTTAGGAAAGCAGAATGCCTAAGTGAATAAGTAATGATTTGAGAACCAGGATGTTCCTTAGCTTTCTGCTGAGAATCTGACTCATTTTTTTGACCTTGGACAGCTAACTTCCACATGCTTTACTTATCTTAATTCAAAATAATAAGCTAAAAACAGACCCTCACTGAAAAACAGATGCTGTGGACAATTTTCCTGGGTAAATACATGACAAATTACAGTACTATTAATTGGTGCAATGGAAAGAGGAACCAGTTCAGATGATCCCACGGGACACCACAGTCAAACATTGCAGTTGTTCGGTATTTTCCTCATCCCCATCCCCAATCTCCTCCAAATGCACTGGAAATCAAGGATTACTGCATGTGAATTGTTCCTGATAGGGTTGGACAATACATGGGAAATCATTAAATGTCACCCTTTTTCACTGTAGATTCTTTTGATCTTTGATAGTTGATTAGATAAGGGCCCTTTTTTAAAAATGCTATGCATTTCTTTGAATATGCTGTTCAATAATTAGTTATTTTAATCTTGACATTCCAAGAAACACTGTCCTTGGATGGCTAGAAAGTAGATCAGTTCCAATTATTACAATAAAATAGTCTACAAAGATATCAACATTACTATGAATGAGTAAACCTTCCAATATATATTTTTGGATTCACAGAGTTATTTGGAGTTCACAAATCCCCAAACCATAGAACTTAGAAATGAAACAGACCTATTAGATTATGCAGTCTATCTCCCCGCCAATACAGATGTTCTTCCTAGTACAATTACATTTTTTAAAAACTCTTTCCTTGCTAAAGTGAAGACAGATATCACAGAATACCAGGAATACACCCGGTGTCTACAACAAACAAAGGAAGCACAAGTATTTGGTGGCACAGACGGTATTTATGCTTGGAATTTCTTTTCCACTGCATCTTAGCTCCCTCTTTCACAACATTCATGTCACTGACCTAGCAGGCCCAATTTTCAAGTGGGTTCAAGTTAGTTAAAATTAATTCTAGCATCCGTAGGTCACCAGGGATGGTTCAACAGGCTATAGAACCTATAGCTGCAGGCTGCTTCAGAATGGGAAGTGTCTCCATACAGGAGGCAGATCAAGAGCAATCGTTATATATGCACTCCTCTACAGGCATGTCTTTGCTGCCCATTCTCCCCCCGCCCCCCTTCTCCAGCCTGTCCCTGCACCTACACAAGTTTGCTTGTCTAAAATGCGGTGCAAAAGCAAGACTTTCTGACTTTTCAGAAATTGAAACACAAACAAAAGTGGAAATTTTGCATCACATTGCTGACTTCTGTTAAAGCTGTGACCATCACAATTCCCAGATCCTTCTCAGCAGCACGGCTGCCTACATGCACAAGTTGATCCAATAAAAGATATGACATCACCCACCTTGTCTCACTATATCCTGACCAAGACAGCTAAAACAACACTGCAAGCATAAAATTATCTCGCTAGTCTAGACTCTTTGACAATCAGTACAAACATGAGGAGTATTTTGTTATCAACATTTTAAAAACTGATGACAGTCCAATTTGAATTTGTTTGCATGTGTGCATGCGTGCGTGCATGCGCACCAACAACCCATGCAGTAATTGTTAAACATCTACCTTTCCTTGACTGTATCTTCACATCTTTCCCAGAATCCAACCCATGCCACAGCAAATTCACCCCCTTTCCCATGAGATTTCTTCTGCTCTAAGTGGTGAGTACCTGTAAACAGTCCTAGAAAGAAAAGAGCAAATTAGAGTTAGGTTGTTCCACTTTGGCAGAATAGCCCTAATTCAGCAAAATACAAACACACAACTAAATCTCACAGGTGCCATTTAAATCCAAAAAGGGGTTGAAGTCTTTATTTTCCAAGTTTTAAGTAAATATTTTTTATGTCAGTGGGATTTAATCAAGTGCTTTGCTGAATCTGAGCCTTGCAGCAGGAACTGAGCTTGTGTTTAAGGTTTTAATATAATTTCTCCTCTTAATTCTCACAAAAATAAGTTTGCTTTCAAATTCATGGGGTGGGTCTTCCCAATACAGTCTTCTGACACTCTGGAATTACACACAGTGCTCACTCATTGCTCAGTAATGATAAGAACTACATAATTCCAAAGAGACAGGCAAGAAACTCCTCTTAAATAACAATGCCCTATTTTCAAAATGTTAACTATGGTTCTTTTGCTAACAGTCTTTGCCCAATAGAGCTTAACACATTCCCATTTTTAACCTATAACCCCCACTGAAGTCCAAGGTTCAAGCTTCCATTTGGGAGCTCCATATGGGTGCGTCTACACTTGTAAATTAAGTCGATTTAAGCTTGCTTAAGTCGACTTAATTTACTCTGTGTCTACACTACACTTTCCTTAAGCAGCTGCTTAAGTCGATTTAAGGAAAATTTAAGTCGACTTTACTAAACCTCATTTTAAGTCGACTTAAGCCAGTGTAGGTGTGGAGTACCCCTAAGTCGACTTTAAGTCAACTTAGGGGACTCCAGGGCTTCCCCACTGCCCTCCCTGCAGGGGGGCTGGCACAGGGAAAGCCTGGCATGTCCCCCCAAAGGGCAGGGCAGAGCCCTGCCCACCCTGCCCCTATGCCCTGCCAGGGTCCCTGTCCCCCTTTACCCCATTGTACCCAGGTACAATGGGGCAAAGGCTGAGCCCCCTGGCACTTGGCAAGGGGTGCCCCCCCTGCCACTGTGGACTTGTCCCAGGTCCACCTAGCCCCTACAAGTCAACCTAGGCATCCAATGTGGACGCTGTAGGTCGACTTTGTAGGTTCCCCCCTAAGTCAACTTAAAATTTAGGGTGTGGACATGCTAAGTCAACTTAGCTAAGTCGACCTAAATTAACAAGTGTAGACATAGCCTATGAAACACATCAGCATCTTTGCTCCACAATCAAGAACAGCTGCAATATTCTAAAGCCAGTTCAAGTACCAATGGGCACTAGAAACCAAAGCCAAGAGAGTCCAGATGCTCCTGAGACGTAGTGCATCGGGCATGAGCAACAGGTCATTGGGGCTTACACAAATCAAACAGCCCCCACCTAGACTATTCTATTACTCATAGCTATGGAGCCTTTAGGGCTTGATTTTCATAAATGCAAAAGCAATCAGACCAGTGGTTCCAAAACTGGAGGGCGGGGCCCCCTGGGGGGGGCATGAAGAAAATCCAAGGGGGGCATGAGGCTGTGAAATTTTCATAGTGAAAATTTGTTTTATAAGCGTACAAATTTTTAATTTTCAAATTTTATACCACAAAAGGGATTTCGAACTTTCTAGCTGCTATTTCTTATTTCAACTTACATTTTCATTAAATTTTTGCATCAAGAAAATCTATCTGTGGTTCTTTTTAATTGTACAATTACAGATTGAATTTTTGTTAAAAGAGGGTTGGATGAGGGTAAAGGAGAGGTGAGGGTTTCTCAAAAATCAGAAAGGAGGTGTGATGTCAAAAAGTTTGGGAGCCTCTAAATCAGACAGTACATTTGAGCTTCCTATACCAGCTTGCATGTGCACACAATTTGTATTTGCAAATTATACATGCAGTTATGAAAGCCAAGCCCTGAACTTTTTGATTAGATGACAAGTTGCTGAAGTAGGTCAGTGTGGAGATTTAGCCATATGTCCATTCCAGTCCATCCCTCGGCTTCTTACATGCTTTTCAGGACGCCACATTAAAAGCCTGATTCAATGTCCATTGAAGTTAACGGGTATCTTTCCAGGCTCTGAATGGACTTAATTCTTGCCTTAAAAATCACTAATATCACCCAGCTCTACTGTTATATTTAGTATTAACTTATCAGGACTGAAAGTGACACAATGGAGTCCGTCTCTGAAGTCCAAGCCACTTTCTCCTACGGTACCTGTCAGAAGTAGCTAGGTACTTACTGTATATACCTCTTGGTCCCTTGTCCCTTTTCCTCAAGGTGAAACATGGTTGTGTTTTGGCAGTCTCTTCCTTAGACAGCCCAAATGAATCCCACAAATAAGTCTGTGACCAAGTGCCTGGATGGGCCATTTTGCCAATGTCTCACTCAAGGCAGAGGGCAAGAAATAGGGCAGGCGAATCACCAAAACAGGTGGTTTATTCTATAATTAGATTCATCAAGCCAGTAACAAAACAGCTTCTGCAATACTACACTGATTATCAAAAAGCCAAACACAGTCCCCTTTAGGCAATCTAACCCCTAGCTCCCACCTAGTCAGGCAAGTTTAATATAGTGAGTGGTTACTGAAAATCTGACTGACTATTTATGAGGTTCACCAGTCCCAAAGGACCAGACACTGATCCCCAAGTCAAAATGACTCTCAGATCTTACCCAATAACCATACTGATACCAATGCTTTAGTAATTAAAAACTAAAGGAAAAAGAGAGGTACCATGGTTAAAAATACAAGTGGACATGCAAACATGTACAAATATGTAAAGTCCTTAGGTCAATTTCATAGCAGAGATGGTGAGGCTACTAACTTGTAAAAGTCTCTCTGGAATCATTCCATCAGATCAGATTTCAAAGGAAGCTTAGATGTAAAATCTTTTAAATGTATTAAACTCTTTCCATGTATTTTCTATGTTATTCCAATTCATTACTTGGAAGATATCCATTATATGACCTATACTTTCCCTGTTCAAAGTTTAAGTAGACCTGAGATGTCAGGATGAGGCCCGAGGCTTTCCTTTGTAGCTAGCAATCTGATACATGTCTTGTCAAAGCAGCACCTTCCTCCAAGAAAGAATAGGCAGTGCACACAGTCTGTGGATTGTTGCTTTGAAGCTAATCTTTTATCTCCTATGCACACACAGGTAAACTGGTTGCATTCATTCACATAAGGCAATTAGCTGCTACTTCATTATAACAAGCCCATCCGTAGGTAATACTCCAGATATTCCCCCACAAGCTTTAGCCTTAGAGGCAGATTGGTTTTGCTGCTAACAAATAAATAAACACCCTTGGTTTGATAGGCAACTGTCCATTTTGGACCCAGCTATGTCTACACTTACCAGAGTTAGTTCGAATTAGTTAATTCAAACTAACTAATTCGAACTAATTTTAGTTAGTTTGAATTAACTTAATTCGAACTAGCATGGCCCCACTAGAATGCTAGTTCAAACTAGTCAATTGCATTAAGGTCAATGTGCCGGTTAGTTCGAACTAAGTTCTTAGTTCGAACTAACATGGCCATAGTGGGTTAATTTAAACTAACTAGTTCGAATTAAGTAACCGTTAGTTTGAAAAGTATAACCGAATTTATTAGTTCAAATTAAGGAAGCCCTTAATTTGAACTAATGAAAGCCTAGTGTGGCCAAGGTTTAAATTAGTTCAAATTAAGCTTCCTTAATTCAAACTAACTTGCCAGTGTAGACATGGCCTATCTTCTGAATTGATTATGTCGGTTGTTAAAAACACTGGGCTCTAAAGCAACACAATACACCATGGTAGCTTCAGGTTAGGGGTCTGAATTCTAGAGCAGTGAGCATGTAGGAAAGAAAATATAGGTGAGGCATTATGGGGTGGCTCTTCAGCCTAGGAGGTTGGTGAGCCTGCCTGCGGCTCAGAACAGACTCTTGTGCCTGGCTGGCACATATATATAACCTAACCTCCAGAGAATCCCAGTGCTACAACAGACCCTGGAAGAGACCCGCTTTAAGTCTCCACACGTCAAGGAACTGAATTGTACTTGGAGACCCCAGTGCTCAGTAAGCTGGTAGGACAAGATTAATTTCTAAGATGTCTACGCTAAGAAATAGCAGGTTTTCTCAATGACTGGCAGATGTGTTTCTCTCTAAAAGCATTTGCCCCTCAAAGGAATAGGATTATACCAAAACATGCGAGGCATTTGTTCTTTGCTAGTGTTAATTACTACTTGGCACACCCATAGAGCTATTTATGCAAAGCTCTAAGCACTTCACCAAGCGAGGTAGTCTTTTAAAAGGAGGCACAGCAACAGCAAGGGTTTGTCCATGCTGGAGCTGGAAGATGTAATTTCCAGCTCTGGTTACCCATAATAGCTCTGACAGAACTAGCGAGCTAAAAATAGAAGTGTAGCCAACATGGTGCAAGTGCCTAGCTGCTCCGAGTATAAGCCCATCCAAGCCCCTGGGTACATAGTTGGGGTGGTTAGCCCCTCCTTCCACATTTCTATTTTGAGCACCATCAGAATTAGCATGGGTAAGTCTCCTCAAACTGGCAATTGCACCTGCTGGCTTCATTGCAGACATACCCTCAGTGACTTGCTCAGTGTCACACAGCGAGTCCAAGGTATAGCTGGGAACAGCCCTTCAGCCCTTACTCTCTGACTTCCAGCTCAATGTGCTAGCCATTGCCCCATATGATTTGCATAAACAGGAGGTTACTCATTTCAACCTCATTTCTGTGTAATTTGAAAGAAAACACTCTTTGACCGACCTTGCTGGGCAGGGACAACACTGTGCATTGTTTAGTGCTGAGTTTCCAGTCAGTGCATCTCACTGTTTCTCCTTCATGCATTTGCTTCTTATATTAAACCTGTAACATCTATACTCAGGTATGTGGGTTTTGCTTTTATTTATGTGACTCGGTGAGTAGTGTACAGAAAAGCACATTCATCCAATATTGGGCTACAAACAGGAAAAGACATCAAGCTCTGGGAAATTAACACAAGTATTGGTCAAAGCAAAACAAAAAGAGAACCACACAAAAAACCACAAGCCACACATCCCATTTGGACTATCGCCCATCTGGGAATGGTTCGCTACGAACACCTATTTGTTAATACAGCTCATGAAGCTGGTGGAATGTGACACGTCTGTGAAGCACCATGCTTTCAAATACATTTATTGATGCAGATCGTTTTAACTGGTAGAGTTGGGTCCCAAGCAGCTCAGGAACTGAGTAACCAAAGCCTACTGGAGTCCACTGTGGGTAACAGGAAATGTTTCTGAAATGCTAAACCAAGTATGTCCTCTTCAGATCCAAACTATGGGAGAACATTCAGATTGGTCAGCACAGGACAGAGAAATCTAGGACACGGTCCTATAGAAGGGATCACACAGAAAACAGTTCTTTCCTCTCCAAGAATCCCATGCAATGAATCAGATGCCATGAACTCAACTACCTGTCTCCACTTTTTCACACATCTTATTTTATGCAGTAATAAAGCTGCATATATGTGGGCTATACCGCAAAGTTCACTGGGATGAGCAGTGCTCTGTAGAGCAAACTAACACCAGAAAGACTCAACAGAAATGCTAGGGTTCCTCTGCCATTCCTAATCATCCTGATAAATTGTATTATTATATGACATCTATAGGAATACTAAGGCCTTATTTGTAGGAATTCTTCCAAACTCTCCCAGCCAAGCTGGAGCCAGCAGTCCAGGGGCTCCCCGGAGAGAGTCAAAGAGAAGCCCTGCACAGCTCAGTAGGGCCATGAAAAGAGGCTAGTGAGGGACTAAAGGGGATCATATTTCAGGAATATGTGCTGTAGTAGAAGCATAGGAGGAAGGACAAGCAAGGTCTGTCCTATCAAGGTGGGGATGCCCCACTGCTGGGCAGTGAAGCTATCAGTGAGAGGGCCTATTAAAATTGTAAGAGAGTAAACATACCTAGCCAGATTGCTATGATTTGCTGTCATGCTCAGTGGAAAGCTGAGTCATCACTGGAGGAGTGTGTCAGTGATACGACATACACTCATCCGCTGTAGAGTGTGCTGGTTACTCCCACAGCTCCTTGAGAGAACCACACTGGAGGGAATTTCTTATTCACTGTGCTTGATGGAAGAAAAGAGATGAGAAAGAAGTAAGGGCGAAAAATCAGCAGGGAGGCACAGAATGAGAAGATTGTTCACCTTATGCAGTAACAAAGATGTGTGGCCCTGCTGGAATGAGTGCATCCTGCCCCTATCTACTGGGCATTTTTAGCAGCACTGTCCATGTGGATTGCGCATGCGCAGGGGTTGTCTTGCAGTGCCTCCACCATCACATGTGTGACTCAACCCTCTCAGTTCCTTCTCTCCCATAGAGTCCCTAAACAAACCACGAAGTAGAGGGGAGGAGTTGGGGTTGTGGAGTACCCCAGGGACACATATCTCAAAGAACCTCAGTTAATGCACAGGTGAGTAACCCTCTCTTCTTCTTTCAGGTCTGTCACTGTGGGTGCTCCACTTCAGATGACTGATGTCTGAAGTGGAGCGCTCACAAGCACAGCACTTGAGGAAGTATAAGTTAGATCCCCTTTGATATTCAGTTAGATCCTCACAAACCTATTTACACCCACTACCCAAGGGAAACAGCACTTTACCTTCCATGCAGAAAAATGAAAAATAAATAAAAATGTGTCATTTAGAAGTAGCCCCCAGCATCTCACAGCTCACTGATGTGTGTGTTAGACCAGTGTTTCTCAATGACTGGTCCATAAAATCCCCTGATACAGTATAGGAATCTGAGATCTTTCTGATGCAGTATAGGAAGCCAACCCTTGGTATCAAAAAGGTTGAGAAGCTCTGTGTTAGACCAGCTTTGATTCCCTTACACATGGATAGAATGGGTAGCACAACAGCTAAGTATCAGGAACATTCAGACGGTCCATCATGTAGCTGTTTTTCAATGCCAGCTCAGTCTACAAAGTGGTTAGTTGTGACCCTGCATTTGTGTAGACTTTTACTGCATGTACGGCATGGCATTTGACTGACTGGATTTATTGCATCAGGGTGTTCAGTGCAGGTTGATTAAAATGTATGGCTTATGCTTTTATATTCCCACACAATCCTCATTTCATATATTTTGCAGGAGGCAAAAAAATCTAACATATTATAGCTTGGAGCATAGGGAAGTAGTGACTTGGTGAACAGCAGCATCCCACATAAGATGCTATTATTTAGCACTGAGGTTTGGAAGAGACAGACATGGGGGGCAAAGAATGCTTCACAAGTTCCAGAGGGGTAGCCATTTTAGTTTAGTTCAGCAAAACAAATAAGGAGTCCTATGGCACCTTTAAAGACTAACAAATGCATTTATCATGAGCTTTTGTGGGTAAAATCCCACTTTGTCAGACACATGAAATAGAAACTACAGTATGGAAGGGAATGGATAAATGCAAAGAAGGGTAAGTCACAAGATCAGTTCAGATTTTTTCAGAAAACCAAGCAAACTGTTTTGATTCAAATAGTGTGGAACAACACATAGTGGAAGTGGAAAGGTTAAAAGAGTGGAAACTCACCTTTTATAATGAGAGAGCCAGCCAAATCTCTATTCAGACCTAATGCAATGGTGTCAAACTTACATATGAATTCCAACTCTGCAGTTTCCCTTTGGATTCTTGATTTGAAGTGTTTCTGTTGAAGCACTGTAACTGTCATGTCTTTCACAGATTGTACAGGGAGGTTGAAATGTTCCCCTGCTGGTTTTATAATGTTACCATTCTTGTTATTTGATTTGTGTCCATTAATTCTTTTGCACAGAGACAGTCCAGTATGGCCAAGGTATAAGGTAGAGGGCATTGTTGGTACATGATGGCACATGTCACACTGGTGGATGAGGAGGCAAATAAGCCCCTGATGGAGTAGCTGTTTTGGTTAGATCCTATGATTGTGTCATTTGAGTAGATCTGTGGGCAGAGTTGGCAATGGGGTTTATTGCAGGAATAGGTGCCTGCCTTAGTGTTTCTATTGTATGGTGTGTAGTTGCTGGTGAGTATCTTAAGGTTGGGGGGCTGTCTGTAAGTGAAGAGAGGCCTTCCTCCCAAGACTTGAGAGAGTGAGAGATCATCTTGCAAGATAGGCTCTATATCCTTGATGATGTGCTGCAGAGGTTTGACTTAGGAGCTGTAGGTCATGACCAGCGGCATTCTGCTGTCTTCCTTGTTGGGCTTCTTCTGTAGTAGTTGACTCCTGGGTTCCTGTCTGGCTCTGTCAATCTATTTCTTTTCTTCCCCAGGTGGGTGGTATAGTTTTAAGAATGCTTGGTAGAGATCCTGAAGGTATTTGTCTCTGCCTGAGGGATGGGAGCTAATGCAGTTGTGTCTTAGGGCTTGGCTGTAGACAATGGATCATGTGGTATGTCCCAGATGAAAACTGGAGGGATGTAGGTAACTATAGCGGTCAGTATAGGTTTCTGGTATAGGGTGGTGTTTATGTATCCATCACTTATTTGTACTGTATCATCCAGGAAGTGGATCTCCCATGTGGAATGGTCCAGGCTGAAATTGACGACAGGATGGAAATTGTTGAAATCTCAGTGGAATTCCTCAAGGGCCTCCTTTCCATGGATCCAAATGATGAAGATGTCATCAATATAGCATAAGTAGAGAAGTGGCACTTGGGGATGAGAGCTGAGGATGCACTGTTCTAAATCAGTCATAAATATGTTGGCATATTGCGGGGCCATGTGGGTACCTATAGCAGTACAGCTGACTGGGAGATATGTATCATCTACAAATCTGAAATGGTTGTGGGTGAGTACAAAATCACAAAGTTCAGCCACTAGGTGTGCTGTGACATCATCTGGGATACTGTTCCTAATGGGTTATAATTCATCTTTGTGTGGGATGTTAGTGTAAAGAGCTTCTACATCCACAGTGGTCAGGCTGGTGATTTCTAGAAGACCACCAATGGATTGAATTTTTCAAGGCTTCCCAGAGGACCCGAGACCACTGAGTTATAACCACTACCCACAACTCTCCACAGATCAAGTAGTGCCTCCCCCATCTACACTGTGCTGGTTCCCTGCCAGTCACTGACTCCAGCAGCAGGGACAGCCTCAGACAGGCTCCCCACAGCCAAAGCCTTTCACTGGAAGATGTACCCCACTCTGCAGTGTGGAGGTGGCCTGTTTTTAATGAGGCATGCAGCTACACACAGCCTACATGCTACTGCAAGTGGTGTGCCGTGTAGATATATCCATAGAAGTGGAGGTGAAAGTTCATGGGTCTCTAGTTGGAACATGGATCGAAGAAAAGCAACTGAATCTTTGGCTGCATAACAGCTGGATGCTGGTAGAGTTTGAGACACGGGGATAAAAGCCATTCTTTCCCACGTTTCCTGTGACAGCACTAAAAAAAAGCTACCCATTCCCCAAGTACTCAAACTCAATCTGCAGTGATTGATCACTCATGAGATTACTGTTACAAACTCCTTTCTACATCATCTCAATCCAAGGGACAGTCAAAAACTGTCCTCAATGAATCAAGAAAGAGAAATCACCCAGTACATAATTTTAGCTTGTCCTCTTTTTGAAGTCATTTTTAAAAGTCTACAAAGAATTGCTCCAATGACTGACTCTCCCACAGAACAGTTTTAGATTTAAAAATGGAAGAGACCTGACAATGGTACTTAACTCTGGCAAGAAAACATGGTTAATCTGTAAAAAATGCCAAGTAACAAGCTTACTATACAGTGACATTCTCTGCAGGCTCCCTTTACTGGATATAAGCACATTTTAAAAAATAATACTACCTTTCATGCATTTCTTTATGACTGGGAGAAAAATAAATGGAACTGGAACATTTTCTCATTCCAATAGGACTTGAATAAATAGCTCTAGTTTTGCTTTTAGAAAGCTACTTAAATCATGATTGTATGAATAAGAAAAACTTGAAGTCAGGTCTATATATAAGTGTAACAGGATGTACCAGGCATTTGCTGCCCCCTGCAGGAGGCCCTGCTATTTTGGTACCCCCCCATCAGAAGGTATTCTTTTGGAGAAAAAGAGCGGCAAGTTTAGACATTCAGGAGCTGCCTAGGGCGGCCACCCAGGATCAGCTGCAGGTAGAACCAATAGGAATTGGTCCTCCAGCAGCTAGCAGGGTTAGGTGTGGACAAAAGCCAGCCAGGGATCAACAGACAAGATAAGAAAAGGCTCATTGGCTATGTCTACACTTGAAAAGTTAAGTTGACTCTGATAAAACAAAGATAAAACAAAAGACTCTGGTAAAAAGCAACAATGCAAACATAACACCACTTCCTCAGTGGTCAATACCACACCAAGCCCTAAGAAAACTCAGAGCGACAACACACCCATTCACAAACCTGGAGCACATACTTTAGGGGCTATGAGTGTAAAAACAAGGACTGAAAGCTCTTGCATCAGTTCTGCTGAAGTGTCCTTGTAGTCCTGCCTACAACATCGTCAGGAGACCTCTCCAGGCCTGATAAGGAAAACAGAGATGTTCCACTTTAGTGTCAAATAAACATTTTACACAAATTCACCAATACCCCAAAACTTAACTCTATAATCTCTCACTCATACCTAAGTATTTGCTTAAAATACAGCCTTCACAAATGCAGTCATTACAATCTTCAAAAAGCTTCTCCCTAAGGCTATGTCTACACTTGAAAAGTTAAATCGACTTTATAAAGTCAACTTAATAAGGTCGACTTTAAGTCGACTTAAAGTGAACCTTATTAAATTGACTTAACAAAAGTCGACTTAACTTTTCAAGTGTAGATGTGGCCCCTTTTCGACCTTATTAAGTCGACAATGTTTTAGTTGACATAAAAAGGTCCACTTAGGCACTACTCCGCGTCTCCACTGGCTTAAGTCAACCTAATAAAGCCGACTTAAGTGATAGTTCGAATAAAAACGAGGTGTTCTTAATTCAAACTAACTTTTCCTTAAATTCCAAAGGGGTAGCCGTGTTAGTCTATTGTAGAAAGACAACAGAGTCCTGTGGCACTTTTAAAGACTAA
>ML685819.1:574820-589131 GCA_007922175.1 Pelusios castaneus | reverse complement strand
CTTCGTCAGACGCTTCAAAGCATCTGACGAAGTGGGATTTTCTCCCACGAAAGCTCATGCGATAAATAAATCTGTTAGTCTTTAAAAGTGCCACAGGACTCTGTTGTCTAACTTTTCCTTAATTCGACTTAAGGAGCAGCCTAAGTCGAATTAAGGAAAGCCCAGTGTAGACGCAGAGTAAATTAAGTCGACTTAAGCCTCCTTAAATTGACTTAATTTGTAAGTGTAGATGGCCCCTAAGATAGTGATTAAGGACAGCATAAACAGCAACATGTACAATGGACCACATGACTTTCTTACACTCGTTATATGGCGCTGGCACAGTTAGTTCTGTGCCACGGGTCCTCTTTAAATCCACATAACCGTCATCCTCAGTGTTCTTTTCAACAATTTATATCGGTGTTGAGCACAAACAAGTTTGGCCCCATTCATCTTCACTGTCTGATGCAGTGCTGTCCAGGGCCTGCAGGTCTGAGTCCCCTAGAAAGGCATTCTCAATCTCTAGAGAGATTATCAAAAAAGAAACAGCAGTAAGCTTCCACTGCCTATTTTTTAGATTTACACAACCCTGTGGCAGTTCCTAACCCCAATACGGTCCATCCTTGACCACTACTTATTCTGCACAAAATCTCTGTTTGCCTTATCCGCTAGTGACTCCCATAAAACATAGTCACCTTCCACTATGGAGGCAGGTGAGAGACTCACATTTGTTGCTCTTCCTCCCAAATGCTCGGGTCTCAGGTTTGGCTTCCAAAGTATCTATCAATGGCTGGGCCAAATGGCTCCCCTCATCCACTCCTTCCACCTTGGAGCTGTCACTGATATAAGACTTTCTGCACAAGAGATCAAAGGCCATTGGAGCTCAAACAAATTCCAAAGTTCTCATGGTGGAGTACGTTGCCTCTTGGCATTTCCACAATTTCTGAAACATGTTCTTGAAAGAACAGCCTCTTCCACACTGCACTGAAACCGTGCTGCTGGCAGGCCAACTGTCAGGCTCCAGAGATCGAGGATTCCAGTCTAAACCTGCCAGGTACACCTATTACGGTAGGCGCACATTTCCCTTCTGGGATGGACTAAGGGGGCTGATACCTGCTCTAATTGGCAGAGGGTGATGGGGAAGTTCTTAGAAGGTTCACATGGACTTCTTCTGGGAGGGTGACCCCTTTCCCCAGCACATGCCCTATTTTGGTCAAATCCCTTCTCGGTGCAGTCCTACAGGTCTGAAACCTGCTCCGATTGGTAGACGGCAGGGGGAGGAGTTCTCAGAGGGATCACATGCCACTCCCTTACTTCCAGTCAGGTGACCCTCTTGACCTCGGAAGTAATACCCCAGGGGGACAGCTCTTATGGTGACATGTGGGTGGGGCCTGACATGACAGGGACGAGGCCAACGAGGGATGCTAGGCCCCTTGTATTATGAAGCCCTTTTGGATACATCTTATGGCCTCTTCATTCAAGGGCCAGTCTGGAATCCTAGCTGCTACACAGCTGGCATTCAGTTTGTACATGATGGGTCTGCTGTTACTGGGGTCATCGCACTCACCCTTCTTGTGCACAAGCTGCATCATAGACTTCTTCCAGGAACCAGAAGTACAGCAAACAGTTGGTTCTTGTCAAAGATGCCAAATAGTACCAGGCAACCAGGATCCCATTTTGATGATGGGGGAGGATCCCATTCTGCCTCTTCCTCTTTTCCTCTTCTACCTGTCAATGAGCTGTTTCAAAGTGTTATGATCCCTGCAAGAGAGACTTCCTACATTTTGGACAGCCCTGAGCGAGGTTCTCCCAAATATTAATGTCAATATTGCACCTCAACATGGTTGCTTCAAGGTATCTTGAAGAGCTTTTTTTGCCCTCTGCGACTTTCAGCTGTGAGAAAAGGATTCTCTTGTGGAGGCGGGAGTCAGGCATGCAAATAACTTGACCTATCCTGCGAAGTTGGCTTTGAATAATCATGGCCTCAGTGTGAATAGCTACAGTACAGTAGTTCCTCTGCTTACAGCTATACCGCTCAATTTCTCTATGTAAACAAGCAATTAGACTGCAGTTCTGTGGGTCCCAACAACCAGCTCTGCTCAGTCTCTAAAGCACAGTTTATTGTTGGCAGCTTTCTCTCTCTATCACCGGCTGTGGAGCTAAAGCACCACCTACTGGTTTTGAGTTCAAAGGTTGGTGGAAAAACCAGTAACTCTGAGGACAAGGACAACTCTCACTGAGTGCGTCTACACTTACAAGTTAGGTCGACTTAAGGAGGTTTAAGTTGACCTAACTTACTCCCTGTCCACACTGGGCTTTTATTAAGTCAATTAAAGCTGTTCCTTAAGTCGACTTAAGGAAAACTTAAGTTGACTTAATAACACCTAGTTTTAGGTCGACTTAAGGCTTTAAGTCGATTCCTTAAGTTGATTTAAACCAGTATGGATGGGGCTTAGCGCCTAAATCGACTTTATTAAGTTGCGTTAAATTGACTTAATAAGGTTGACAAGGGCTATGTCTACACTAGAAAAAGTTGTCGACTTTATTAAGTTGACTAAATAAGGTTGACTTTAAGTCAACTTAAAATTGACCTTATTAAGTCGACTTAACAAAGTCAACAACTTTTCTAGTGTAGACATATCCACTGAGCCCTGTTCTCTACAGCATAAACTTTTGTCAGTATAACAGTTATATCACCCTAAAACCTGGTGCAGACAGTGCTCTGTAGACAAGAAGGTTTCTCCTGTCAACACAGCTACGGCCTCTTGGGCTGATGAAATACCTCCACGATGGGAACAGCTCTTTCACTGGCATACGCAACATCTTCACTAATGCTGTAAGTGTGAGTGCCTGACTGGGGCAAACTAATTCCCACCCAAAAAAGCCTTTATAGAAGAGTAATACTGAAAGCACTTCACAGCTGTAAAGCATGTCACAAACACGAAATAATATACACTCATCACAAAGCTCCTGGAAGAGACAGAAAGTAGCTTAAGCTTCACTCTGTAGAAAAATTGGAAACCAATATCCACATTAAGTGACCTGTCCCAAGTTACATCTTAAGAATCTGAAGTTAAATATCACTGTTTAGAACTTATATTACAAAAGGTATGGAAAAAAAAAATCTGGACTGGGGCCCTGTGTGCTGGGTAAGCACAACACTCTTCACTTCAGCTCACAAACCAAGATGCATGGAACATCAGTGAGGTGGGAAGAAGAATACAACGAAATCTATATAATTTATGCAATTATTTATATCCATGTGATTTTCAATATTATAAAAAAGTATCATCTCCCTGACAGACCCTCAATCCGGTAAGCATTCATTTCTCTTACTGTTGAAAGCATTCACATCGCACAAAGTGGGATCGCAGTTTTTTAAACAATCCTCTAGTAACTGAAAGTAACAATCCTCTAGTAAACTCACACAAAATTACAACAGAAAGTTACAGCAATATTTCATCATATTAAGCCAAGAGCCTAAAAATCTCAGAATAAAACCATTATATGACTCTGCTTAAGAGCAATTATACAAAGTCAGCCTCATTAGAGAAACATCATTACACTCATTCTATTTTTTTAACCATAAGTGTCCCCACGGGGAGGTGCTCATTCCTGGATGTACACCAGTATCAGGTCAAAGCGTGGAGTAGATGGAACAAGCGCCTATTCCATCTCACTGTTCCAAAAATCCATTTACTATATAGTCCTCAGATAGAGGATGTATCAGATATTAAATTGATAAGAACAGATTTAATTTTTTTATTAAAGCTAATGTTAAAATAATCAAATACAGAGTTTAAAGAAAGAGTTTCTATACATTTGGATGTAATGCATAAATTATCCAAAATCACAAAGTTTGGTTTAAAAGTCATAAAATAAAAATAGTACATAATCTGCCACATCCCAAATTAAGGTTAACACATTTAACAATGCAGTTAGAATATTAGTTTCCAAATATTTGGAAACATCACTCATAAAAAATTATACTGAGAGTAGTTGGTGGAAAGCAAATATACCAATGAGTGTATTATGGATTGTCCCTCATTGAATGAGAATTTTAGGAGACATTGTCCTTCATTAAATACAGTCCAACAGAAAAGTATTTCAGTTACTTTCCTGGCGTCACTTCTCAATGACACTGACTCATTTCTCCTGGTATTGCTGATGTCTGGTGATACATGCTAAATAGATGTTCCTTAACCACCTGATGGTATCTGATACCATGAGTTTCCACATCAGCTAAGCACAGCACTCACCACTTCTGCATACCTGTAACACTTGCTCATTAGTGGGTTCCCATGCACTCAGGGCGCCAATTACCAGCACATGCCGCACAGCCCCTCACTCTCAACACACTGGCCAAAGGGGCATATTTCTCCCTCTTTTGAGCTTGGGCATCACATAAGGCTGGGGTCCTGTTTTCAAAAGAGACTGTCGTCCACCATGAGTATACTTTTCTGTTCCTCGTTGTTGATGGACAATGTCTGGTCACACTTGACGGTCTGTTCCAGGGATAGCAGAGTTCACAGCAACTTTCCCCACAGGTGTCAGGATGGCTTTGACTAGGTGATCTTGGATGGCGTTTTGGCACAGCTCCCAGGCTCCAGAGTTGAGCTTGCAGCTACACAAGACATGGAGCAGCATCTTATTAGCATAGCCACACCTCCTGCATTGCTTGCCCTGATTCCTGTGGTGACTCCGTTCAGCAGGACACAGTTGAGCTGGGCCTTATGGATAAATCTCCAGTCAGCAAATCAAGTTGATTTGCGTATAGCCAGCCCCTACTGGAAGACTCAACTTCCTATCCAGAAGAAGACTACTGCTTTGAAGATGAATTCTACTACTGCTGCTTCAAAAGTTCTATCTTCTGCTTTGGAGACTTCAGCACAGACCAAGAAGACGCTCACTCAATTGCCGATTCCACAGAAAACTTCAACTGGTGCTCAGACACTGGGAGCAGTAGTATCACAGGTTGAGTCTTTAAGCAGGTGTAGTACCTGCTTCAGTAATTAAACTGATAATTTAAGCATTATAGATGTATAGAAACTCTTCCCTCAACCCAGGCAGTAGTTAACTTTAACATTTGCTTTAATAAAAATGATTAAATCTGTTCTTATCTGTTTATTTATTTATTTCATTGTCAGAGGAGGAGGGAAGTAAAGCAAACAGCTGATTACCGCACGTGATCAGATGCACCAAGTGGGTGTGCACAAACTTACCCCTTTCTTGTGAATACTTAGGCAGGTGAGTAACTTTACACACAACTAGCACTGTTAAACTCTATGGCCTAGACACTCATATGTCTTAAGTCTTTAGTGCACTGGGTTCCTTGGCTATGTCTACACTAGAAAAAGTTAGGTCGACTTTGTTAAGTCGATTGAATAAGGTCGACTTAACGAAGTGGACTAAGTCGACTTAGTCCGCTTTGTTAAGTCGACCTAACCACCCTTAGGTCGACTTAATAAAGTCGACTTAAGGGTTACTCCACGTCCACACTGTCTTTAAGTCGACTTAAGGAGTCGACTTAAGGCTTAAGTCAACCTAATGGGCAGTTCTTATTAAGTCGACTGAAGCTTTCATTAAGTCGACTTAAGGAATTTCTTAAGTCAACTTAATGAAAGTCTGGTGTGGGCAGGGAGTAATTTAGGTCGACTTAAGCCTCCTTAAGTCGACCTAAATTACTAGCGTGGACATCGCCCAGAGTTTACATGGTCCATGAGATGCTGTTCACGTGCTTCTGTCTTTGTTTTAGGTTGGGTTTTCGTTTTGTTGTTGCTTTTAAGTTGGTGAATTTGAGCAAATGCAGATCAGCTGCTGGCTCCTGGTTTTTTTTTCTCCAGACAATAAAACAAAAGTTCTCTTTACTTGTACATTAGCTGATGGAGTCACACATGCCTGTTTTCAGCCAGAGACACAAGTGACAAGGAGGCAGCTAAGAGGCTTTAAGGAATTAAAAGTTCTGAAGCTGAATTTACAGGCAAAAGGCAGTTTTCTGTGAATGGTTAAAGCCAAGACATTAAGTGAAGCAATTATGACTAGTTTATAAATTGTCAAGTGTTGTTAAGGTGACTAGTGTCTCTTGCCAGCGTGTGTCATAATTACAGAACGAGCTGTGGAAAAGAGAGGGCTCCACTGCAGGAAAAACAGCATTGCTTCTCAGCAATGTATGCATGCATTGTGTATCTGTATATGTTCATATACACAGAGCACATCACCAGACACCGGCAGTACCAAGGAGAACGGGCTGGAGTGCCATCATGAATTGGTGATGAAATGGGAATCGGAGGCCTGTCTCTGCTAGATATATATCATAAGATTATCTATCTCGTAATTCTCACTCGCTGAGGGTCAACCTGCATTCATTACCATATCGCTTTCCTACAAACCACACTGAAATGAAACTTTTGTATGAACAACGTACCTCTTACCCAACAACTTGTATTTTAAACCACCAAACCTAGTACCCTCCATTTGGAATACCACAGATGATGTTTTCCTTCTATTCTCCGTTTTCCAACCAATCTCTGCACCCAGTACATTATGCCCAGATGGCCAGAAACGCTTTTGTTTAAACTCTGTATCTGATCATTTCTTTAAAAAATTATCTGTTTGTATCAGCTTAATATCAGATATGTCCTCTATCTGAGGATTATATATTTAGTGGATTTTTGGAACAGAGACATAAAATAGGAGCTTGCGCCATCCACTCTGTGCCTCAACCTAATATTGCAGTACCTGCAGGAACAGGGCACCTCCTTTTGAGGAAACTATTGTGGTTAAATAAGTAGAATTAGTTTACGGGTGCTTCTCTAATGAAGTTGACTTTGTATTGCTTCTCTTAAGCAGAGTCTTATAACAGTTTTACTTTGAGTTCTTTAGGGTCTCAGCTTATTTATGCTGAAACATTGCTATAACTTTCTATTATAATTTTGTGTGAATATAATAAAAGTGAGCTTTTTACAGTTATCAGAGGATTGTTTAAAAAGCTAGGATTTTCTCCCATAGAAGCTCATCCGATGAATAAATTTGTTAGTCTTAAAAGTGCCACAGGATCCTTGTTTGTTTTGCTGAACTAGACTAACATGGCTACCCTTTCAACGCTTGGAGTTGTTTTTCTACCAACCTTTGAATTAAGAACCAGCAGATGGTGCTTTAACTCCACGGTCATACTGATATTCCTCTGTAGCATAGACCTGGCTTTCCTCTTGTTTGTTTATGCCAGTACACTAAATACATTGTTGGCTCTAACCATTTATTCTTGGCATACTTCTCTCTACCTGTACCTCTCCAAAAACAAAGGAAATCCAAATCACTCTAAAGAAGGGGGGAAATTAACCATACATGAGACAGAAACATGAGCTTATAACAATATGCACATCCCAGCAACTACAGCCAGCCTATTCCCCTTTTTTGCACATCTCTAAGGAGTCTCTCCTGGATTGGCCTCTTTCAAAGCTCCTACCTCTTTACTCCCATCCAGATTTGCCAAAGGCTCAATTATCTAATCTATAAGGAGAGACCCAGTTTAAATAGCGCCCCAAGTTCTTCCACTTTTCCCAGCAGCTCTTGGGAGGCCACAGCCATCATAAATAGAGGTAGCATGGACATATCAGCTCATTTCCAGGACAGCAGCACTAGGAGGAAGGACTGGGACCTGTATCCCTGCGTATACTGTGCCTGCCGTTAAACAAAACAGGTTTTGGCTATGGCTCTGAAGACGTGGATTTAAACCCTACTGAGTTTCCTTCGACTGGGAAAATATGCACATCCATGAAAGTGAGCATCGAAGTCTTGGCATAACTACTGGATTCATTGCAAATGGTAGGAAAAGAAGGTCTGGAACCACTGCAGTTGCACCATGGGAGCACTTCAGTGTAGCCAGCCAATACAGAAACAGGAGAGCTTCTTCCATCACTGTAGCGAATTCCCTTCCAGAGAAGCACCAGCCAGTCAAGGGAAGAACTAAGGGGTAACTAAGTGCCAAATTCCAAAGGGGTAGCCATGTTAGTCTGGTTCAGCAAAACAAACAGGGAGTCTAGTGGCACTTTTAAAGATTAACAAAGCACGTCTCTCTCACCAACAGAAGCTGGCCCAGGAGATGCTCTAACCTCACCCACCTTGTTCTCTGAAGAGAGACCTCAAACAGCCTACATGCTCTGAGGACAGAGGTTCCAGTGACTGGTCCAGCTAAGAGTTGTGTCTCTGGCCTGCAGATAGGTAAGATTGGCTATCTGGAGCCCCAGGCTGCAGAGACCAGAGACCCGTTAAAGATATAGATGCATCTCAGGGGGGCAGCCAGGGCACAGCCACCTGGGGGGTTGCTTGTGGGGCCTGACCTCGGAGGGCGTCTCTTAGCAGGGCAGAGCCTGGGGCTGTCAGAGAGGAGGATGGGGCTAGCACATGGCTCAGCCATCCCCCAATGGGGAGAATAGCTTGGGGCTCAGTTCCCCTGGAGATGTCTCTTGGGGAGATGGGGGAGGGTCGTCTGGGAGTAGAGGGGTGAGTAGCCTAGGGCTCAGCCTCCCAGGGAGGGTGTTTCTTGGGGGAACAGAGGAGGTAGCCTGCCAGGGGGGAGGGTAGCCAAGGGGGAGACCAGTTGGTCCAGCTCTGAGCCTCTAGCTGTGGGAAAGAGGAAGGGCTGGGGAGGTGGACTAACATGCCCACAGCCTCAAGACACCAGCCCAGGGAAAGGCAGCGCAGGACACATGGGTGAGTGCGTAGCTGCAGCCACGGGATCAGTTCAAGTTTGGTTTGATGTGCTCGCCCCTCTGCCTCACAGACCAATAGGATCTCAGCACCCATCTGGCTTGAAAAGGGGGAGGAAATAGTTTCAGAGTGCACAGGAGCAGCGCTGGCCTAGTTTGGGGCTGGGTCTAGGAAAAGCAGTTGTTGGTCCCTGCATCGCATGTGTTTCCCCTTCCAGGGGGCTGCTGTGAACTGTTGCTATCACCAGGAGGCAGCAAAAGGACCCTAGAGTCCTCTGAGAAGGGATACTGGTGGGCAGGCCCCTCTATAGGGGCAGCTTCCTCTATGGGGGACAGTGGGGCTCTGCATGGGGACTCCTGTATTAGCATATGGGGAGTGAGGAAAATCCCTCTATAGGGGAAAGCTGGGAGCCATCATATAGGCTGCTGAGTGTATATCGCATCTGCAAGTACATATGGACAGTGGGACTAGGGTGGGCAATGATACTTCTCCATAAGGTCCCCAGAGAAGACGCCATCCTAGGATTAGGGACTTTCGGGAGAGGCCTCCACTTCCCTGTATATTCCTCCCTCCGCACTCCATATCCTCTATCACCCAGAGCCCAGTCTCCCTCCATTACCAGGAGCATCATTTCCTGTGCTGTCCAGCCTTCAGTCAAGGGGCTCAGAACATTCCTTCTTTCTCCATCATGCAGGAGGGTATTTCTTTCTTGGTGCAGCACCCGCAGCTGGGCTCTGCCATGTCAGGGAGAATTGTGGTCACTGACCCCTGCCCCAGAGCTCTGCACCTCCTGGAACAAGATTATGATATTTGGCCAGGCAGGCATGTTTCCTGAGCTCTCATTTTCCCCAATGTTCATCACTTTATCTGATGTCATCCAGTGACTGCAACCTCTAAGGTTTCAAGAGAGCAACTATTTAAAACAAACAACTCCGTCCAGTGTGTATCTGGTCCTTATTTCAAAACTGTATTTCAGTATTTAACTTGTTCTTTAAGAGTTTACAACACTACACACTTCAGAAAAGAATCAAACAGACAAATTCATTAAACTGCTCACTCAAGTTACACCAGGATAAAAACTGCACTGTCACCAATTAATTGAACTAACCTGGTCAAGCAAAACTGGAACCTTTCACAAGAGTTAGTACAAAGGCAGTTTGGTGCTATTTCTGTAAAAAAGCCAAAAGTAGCAATCTAAAAATGAATTAAATCAATTCAGCCCCATAAATAGTCATTTTCTACTGCCTTCTGTCTAGGAACTCAAAAGCAGACAAATAAATCTATGTGACAGCAGTTTTGAGTTTTCTCCTGCAAGCTCCCTGAGCGTGGAACTCCTTTGAAGTCACAGGGCATTCAGGCCCAGGATATCTTTGTACCTCAAATTCTCCATGATTTTAATGAGAACTTTGGTGACATAAGGAAAGTAATATCAATTTAACTATATAATTAATCAGTCTATTTAACAGAATTAGTCCCAAAGGAAAGCTCTTGTTTTAATTGATAGAAAACAGTCATGTATACTCTTTAGAAGTCCTTTACTGTGATCATTCCATAGAGGGCAATTACTAAGCGAACCCTTCTTCCAGGTGTCGTCAGTAGCGGCAAGAGCCTGGTTGAAATATCTCTAGAGGTTCCTCTTGAACTTAAAAATTACACTGCTCAAGCTCCCACACTGTGACATGCTGGATCCCACATTCACCCTTGTGGCGTGATGTACGTATCATTTGTGTTCACCTTTACAGTGTAACTGTGTATGGCCTAACATAAAGTATGCCATGTAAGTATTTTTGGAATGCTCATGACATCCTGAACATTGTTATGATAACATGTTTCCTGCAACATCAAACATATGAAACTATGTTTTGTCATATATCCTTAAATGTTATCTCACGTGGCTTGCATGGATGCAGATAGATATGCAGTTTCACACCCTGCAGAAGTGTGCATACAGGAACAATTGAGCCTGAGCATCTTAGGTCAAGAGGGAAAGATCACACTCTTTGCTAGACATGGATGATCACCTGACCCAAGAGGTGTCGAGGAAACTTCTTCAAAGAAAGAGACACCTTTTCTGGGGCTCTCTCCCTGGAATCTATCTTCTATGCAACACTAAGAACTGAAAACCTTCTCAATGGGAGGGAGGAATCTGGCTGCAAATCATCACAGCCAACCCGTGTGGTAAACTGAAACACAGACTGGAATAGGGATATTGGTTTAGATTACCAGTTTTCTTTTATTTAATTGTGATAAATTCCTTGAATTATTGTTAATCTTTGGGTCTGTATTTTTCTGACTTATAATCACTTAAAATCTTATTGTAGTGAATAAACTTCTTTGTTTTATCTGAAGCAGTGCATGTGGCTTGAGAGTGACAAAGCTGGTGCATATCATTTTTTATGATAACCTGACGGCCAAGTGTAAATGAGCTGGCAGAGCGCTCTGCAAGACGTTGCATCTGGGACTGGGGATGTTTGCTGGGGATCTATCCCATGAGTCGCTAATGAGAGCACTCCTCCACTGAATAAGGGTCCGATTACACACAAGAGCCTGGGCGTGAGCTGACCAGGAGTGGGGGGTTCACCCAGCAAAGCGGGATGAGTCAGGGCCCAGAAGTAGAGAACTAGGGTGGCACAGCAGCACACCAGTCCACATTGCAGGAGGGGAACATCTCACACACAAAAGACTGGGGAAAACTAAATCCCGTTCCTGGACTTAACAAGCAAATCTCTCACAAGCCCTCTGTGACAGTGTATGAAACAAAGAAAACTTGTAGAGAAAAGGAACAGCATTAATATGGGAAACAATAACTCAACAACAGGGTGAATTAATAGTAAACAGAACCCCACTTCCACAGTATATTGGGCAGTGTCCTTTGCCTCAATTTCTATACACCAAAGCAGCCCACCATGGTAGCATTTACTTTCAGAAAGAGGAACTACACAAAAATGAGGAAATTAAACAGAAGTTAAAAGATATAGTGCGAAAAGCAAAAAGCCTGTAAGCTGCATGGAAACTTTAAAGACACCATAATAATGGCTCGATTTAAGTGTATATCCCAAATTAAAAAAACAAAGTAAGAGGACCAAATAGTGCCACTGTGTCTAAACAACAAAGTAAAAGAGTAGTTAAAGGCAAAAAGCCATCCTTTAAAAGGCGGAAGGTAAATCCTATTGAGGAAAGTAGAAAGGAGCATAAATTCTGACAAATGAAGTGTAAAAATATTAAGAAGGCCAAAAAAGAATTTGAAGAACAGCTAGCCAAAGATGTAAAATAATAACATAAAAATATTAAGTGCATCAGCAGCGGAAAGCCTGCTAAACAATCTGTAGGGACACTGGATGATCAAGATGCTAAAGGGACACTCAAGGAAGATAAATTTATTGTGGAGAAATTGAATGAATTCTTTGCATTGGTCTTCACAGCTGAACATGTGAAGGAGATTCCCAAACCTGAGTCATTCTTTTTAGATGACAAATGTGAGGAAATGTCCCAGATAGAGGTGTCATTAGAGGAGCAATGAACAAATTGATAAATTAAATAGTAATAAGTCACCAGAACCGGATGGCATCCTCCCAAGAATTCTGAAGGAACTCAAATATGAAATTGCAGAACTACTAATTGTGGCATATAACCTATCATTTAAATCAGCTTTTGTACCAGATGACTGGAAAATAGCTAACATGATGCAGATTTTTTTTTAAAAGACTCCAAAGGCAATCCCAGTAATTAAAGGATGGTAAGCCTAACTTCAGAACCAGGCACATTGGTTCAAACTAAAGTAAAGAACCAAATTATCAGACACACATAAATACAATTGTTGGGACAGAATCAACATGGATTTTATAAAGGGAAATCATGCCTCACCAATCTACTAGAATTATTTGAGGGGGTCAACAAGCATGTGGACAAGTGTGATCCAGTGCATATAGTATACTTAGTTTTTCAGAAAGCCTTTGACAAGGTCTTTCACTAAAGACTCTTAAGCAAAGTAAGTGGTTAAGGGAGAAAAGGAAAGGTACTCTCCCAGATCAGTAACTGGTTAAAGATAAGAAATGAAACGTAGGAAAAAATGGCCAGTTTTCACAACAGAGAGAGGTAAATAGTGGTGTTCCCCAGGGGTATGTACTGGGGCCAGTACTGTTCAAAATATCCATAAATGAAGTAAACAGGGGTAAACAGTGAGGCAGCAAAATGTCCAGATGATACAAAACTATTCAAGATAGTTAAGCCCAAAGCAGGCTGTGAATAGTTTTCATAGAGATCTCACAAAACTGGCTGACTGGACAACAAAATAGCAGATGCAATTCCATGTTGATAAATGCACATTAGAAAATAGCTCAACCATGCAGATAAAATAATACACATTATACATACTGTACAGAGAAGTAATACACACTAGAAAATATCCCAACTATACAGATAAAATATGGAGTCTAAGTCAGCAGTTACCACTCAAGACAGCTTAGAGATATTGTGATAGTTCTCTGAAACCATCCACTAAATGTGCAGTGGCAGTCAAAAGAGCTAAAAGAATATTAGGAATCATTAGGAAAGGGATAGATAATAAAACAGAAAATATGACATTGCCTCTTTATAAATTCATGGTACACCCACATCTTAAATACTGTCTGCTGTTCTGGTTGTCCCATTTCAAAAAGATAAATTGGTGCTGGAAAAGGTACAGAACAAGGCAACTAAAATGATTAGGGGTATGACAAAGCTTCCATGTGAGGAAAGATTAATAATATTGGGAGTTTTCAGACTGGAAAAGAGACAACTAAGTGAAGATATGATTATGGTCTATAAAAGTATGACTGGTGTGGAGAAAGTAAATAAGGAAGTGTTATTTACTCATCATAACACAAGAAATAGTGGTCAGCCAATGAAATTAACGGGCAACAGGTTTTAAATGAAGAAAAGGAAGTATTTCCTCACACAATGCATAGTCAACCTGTGGAACTCCTCGCTAGAGGATGTAGTAAAGGACTAGATAAGATAAGTTCACGGAGGATAGGAGCATCAATGGCTATTAGAAGTTGCTTGGGGTCTCCCCCATCCTGACCCTTCCTGTGTCTGAGGTGGATTTGCTGGAGGGTTGCCCCCCGCACCCTTTGCTCATCCTGGGATTGAGATAGTCACTGGATGTTACCCTCTCATTCCTATCTAGGAGGAGTAATTCCAGCAGGGTCCAGGCAGCAGGGGAGGGGACAGAGAGCTGGGAAACTTTTGCACCTGTTCTGGACGATGGGGAGGAGGCACAGTTGGAGCACTTGAGCCCCCACACCTTACAACAGCAAAGCAACAGAGGAGCCAGGTTAATAAAGTTTATTTGCATTTTACAAGATCAATCTTCTTACATTCTTAATTAATTTGCCATTAAAGTGCTGAAAGATTTTTTTAAAATCAAGATACATTTGTTAACAGAAATTATAACAAATATCAGAAAAGTGGCAGTCACAGATTTTTGCACCGTAACTAAGAAAAAGTCCTCTCTTATAATACAAATAAAGAAACAAATATATGGAGACAACTAAGATGGTGTCAGTCAAATCCAATCCAAAACATATATAGTCATGAGACAACAGAGTCCTGTGGCACTTTTAAAGACTAACAGATTTATTTA
>ML685819.1:550413-569072 GCA_007922175.1 Pelusios castaneus | reverse complement strand
GGAACAGACACATCCACATCTCCCTTCAATTTAGGCCCTTTCAAATTTAAATCAATGTCAGGCATAGAGATTTTAGGAGTTTTGATCTGCATTTCAGGCATCTTAAATTTGGGTCCTTTCAGGTGTCCTCCTGGCCCTTCAATGTCAAAACTAGGAGCATCAATGCCTATCTTGGGACCAGAAATATCCACCTCCCCCTTTGGAAGTGTTACATCCACATCTGGTATCTCCCCTTTTAGGCCAGCCACACCAAATTTAGGCATTTTCAGGCTAGGCATTTTTAGCTTACTGTCTGGGCCATGAATATCAACATATGGAGCTTCAATGTCCACTTTGGGACCTTTGATATCAATTTCAGGAGCTTTAAAGTCCCCTTCAAGTTTTGGAACAGAAACATCCATATCTCCCTTCAGTTTAGGACCCTTCAGATTCAAGTCGATGTCAGGCATGGAGATTTTTGGTTCCTTGATGTGCATTTCAGGCATCTTAAATTTGGTACCTTTCAGCTTTCCCTCTGGACCTTCAATGTCCAAACTTGGAGCATCAATGTTTACTTTCGCACCTGGTATATCAATCTTCCCTTTAGGAAAGTTTACATCCACATCTGGTACCTCCCCTTTCAGCCCAGGTACGCCAAACTTTGGCATTTTCAGTTTAGGCATTTTCAGTTTACCGTCTGGGCCATGTATATCAACATCTGGTGCATCAATGTCTACTTTGGGGCCTTTGATGTCAATTTCAGGAGCTTTCAATTCCCCTTCCAGCTTTGGTACACAAACATCCACATCTCCCTTCAGTTTGGGGCTCTTCAGATTCAAGTCGATGTCAGGCATGGAGATTTTAGGGGTCTTGATGTGCATTTCAGGAACCTTAAATTTGGGACCTTTCAAGTGTCCTTCTGCCCTTTCAACGTCAATGTCAGGAGCATCTATATCTAGCTTGGTGCCTTTTATACCAATCTGAGGTCCCTTCAAGTCACCTCCGATTTGTGGAACAGAAACATCCACGTCTCCTTTCAGTTTAGGGCCTTTCAGATTCAGGTCCACATCTGGCATGGATACTTTTGATGGTGACATTTTCCAGGAAGGCTTTGAGAATTTGGGCCCTTTCAACTGACCATCAGGACTTTCAAGGTTAATGCCAGGAGCTTCAATGTCTAGTTTGGGGCCTTTCATGTCCACAGTGGGTCCTTTCAGATCCCCTTCGATTCTTGGTCCTGAAATACCCACATCTCCTTTCAGGTTAGGGCCTTTCATATTCAGGTCCACATCTGACATACAGATTTTTGGTGTCTGACTAATTAATTCAGGCTTCCTAAATTTGGGGCCTTTCCATTGTCCTCCAATGTCTATATCTGGAGAGCTGATATCTATCTTGGGACCTGCAATAGCAACCTCCCCCTTTGGAATTGTCACACACACACCAGGAACTTCCCCTTTGAAATCTGATGCAGTAAATTTAGGAAATTTCATTGAGGGTAATTTTATTTTTCCTTCACCACCTTGAATCTCAACATCAGGAGCTGCAAGATCAGTCTTGGGACCCTTGACATCAACTTTAGGACCTTCTAGTATTGGAGAGGACACGTCTACCTCTCCCTTCAATTCAGGTCCTTTGAGAGCCACATCCACATGTGGCTTTGCAATTTTAGCAGCTTCCACTGAAGGCACTGTAAATTGGGGACCTTTCAGTTTTCCTTTTGGACCTTCAATATGAACAGATGGAGCTGTGATATCAAGGTGAGGAGCCTGAATCTTTGGCGCAAAAATGTCTGTACCTGCCTGTGGTGCTCGAACACCAGTATCAGAAGCTGAAGGTGAAAAGCCAAATTTAGGCATTTTCATCACAGGCATTTTTATTTTTCCTGGACTTTCAATGTCAATATCTGGAGCTTTAATGTCTTGCATATCACATTCAGTGCTTGAAAGAGGAAGGTCCACCCTTGGAGCTTTGATATCACCTTGAATATTAGGGCCAGAAATATCAACTGAAGGACCCTTGATTTTTGAAAATGATACATCAACTTTGGGACCTTCCATATCACTTCTTATCTTGGGGCCTGAAATATCAAACTGTGGCAGTTTGCCTCCTGGAACTTCGGTTTTAACATCTATGCCGGAAACACCCATTTTTCCATTTAGATTAGGGCCTGTAATGTGAGTATTTGCATTCAAGTTTCCCATCTGTCCATTTGCATCAATTCTGGGAAAGCTTTCCTCTCGGCTTTTGACTCTAGTGCCAGAAACATTAACTGATTTGACAGCGTCCACCCCTGGAACTTGAATTTTGGCTGGTTTAAAGTCTGTCTGAGTTCTCAGTTGAACACCTGTGACTTGAGGTCCTGAGACATTTATCTCAGTTCCTACCTTGGGCTCTCTCATGTGCACATCAGGGGCACCAACATCTAGCCTCTTGGTGGATGATTCAACTGTTGGTCCAGAATATGAGAAGCCACTGGGTCTACCTCTGATCCCCACACTGACGTCAGTTGTTTGGGTTGTTTTCCCAGACAAATCCACCTGTGGTATTTTGATCATGGTTTTCCCAGATTCTTTTTCAACATCTGTTGTTATATGAGTGAGTTGATGTCTTGGAATCTTAATTTTAAATTCTGGGCTGCTGATGTCAATCTCTTTTTCTCCCTCATGTCCAGTGACATCTACGGTGTAAGCTGTGACCTTTTTGGTAACTGTAATGGTTCTGCTTTCTGTGTGCTCAGTTTCTGCTGCATCTTCTGACTTCAGACGTGGTTTAATTTTTGTTGTGTAAATTCGCCTGTACTCTTCATCATCTCCACTCTGGAAATAAGAAATGTTGGTTAACTTCAGCATGCCCAAGGAGAGATTTGAAGGAGAAAGGGAAGACTGGCTAGTGTCACAGTAAAGTAGTGAGTAGACCTGACTCCCCTGAAAGGGTTGCAATTTGCAGCTCTTTCCTTCAGGGGTCCTGCTGAGACAGCAGGTCAAGTCATCCTGCTGCTCTCTGCTACGGGCAGAAGAAATGCTGACCCAGAGAAATGCTGACTCAGCATACCTGGCCTACCCCCATCCCTGATCACTTCTTCAGTGGCTGACTCCAGGCTCCCAAGGAGAGCAGGTATCTTTCTGAAATACCCCTTCTGGCCTGAAGAACTTATCAGGGATGGCCGCAAGAGTTCCTGCAGTGAAATAAATCCACTCTGGTCTCCATATGGAGCAGCCTGCAGGAATCCTAGGCTGCTTTCCTCCCATGCCCATCATCCCCAGACTGGAAGCTTGCGTCACCCCCTCACTCACCAAAACAACTTCTGGGCTCCTGGATGAGAAGACATCGTGTGACCATGACTGTCCCGGCAATGGAGACTTGTCCCCCCTTCGCTGCAGCCGCAGCCCCACCGGGTGGTGGCCCATGCTATTCAGCAACTGCGTGACCTCTCCGGACTGCAGGTTATCAAAATAGATGGTGGCACTCACAATCTGATCCCCTGTGGGTGCAGAGAGAAAGGAGTGAAGGCAGGCTGATGGCACTTGCAACTCAGGGCCCAAGGAACAAACAAATCATGCTCTGTCACACACAGGGCTAATTACAATAACCAAACGATTCTTCAACAGCGTTGCAGTGCGAACAGAGGCAACTTTGCCAAATGCTTTCCAGTACTCAGGCCATAGCTGTGATCTGCTGGCAGGCACTTATAGGGGTTAATCTAGAAGGTTTTGCTGCCCCCCAGATTGCTGATTCCCTCTTTCATTCCCAGGTTAGCTGGAGGAAAGAAACACACCCTGCTACCACACACGTCTCTGCGGACTCTCCCCTGCCCCCTCACAGGGAGTGGCTGAATCCCTCCTCCAGGCAGAGTGAGTCAGTGAGACGGCAAGAAAGAGAGTATCACTAGCTTGGAGCAAGCCCCCAACAGGCAGAGGAGGCAACACTGCCCAGTGGGTCAGATACTAGACAGGGCTCCTGGGTTCTTTTTCCAGCTCCATCAGGGCAGTGGGATCCAGTCATTTGGAACAGGGGGTGCTGGAAGTCAGGACTCCTGGGTTTTATCCCTGGATCTAGGAAAACTGTGGCATCTGGTGGGCTGGAGAAAGGAGTACTGGGAACCAGGACTCCTGGGTTTTATTCCCGGCTCTGAAACCAGCCTGAGGAAAGTTCCTTCCCACCTCAGGGCTCCCACCCTGTGTCTGTTTAGTCCGTGAGCTCACTGGGAGAGTCTGTCTCCCACTGGGGGCTTGTGCAGCACATGAGGGCTTTCGGGTGCTAGAGGAATGCAGGTAATGGGTGGGCTGTGTTGCCAAAGGCAAGAGAGGTTGAAGTGACAGGAAAATGCCCAGCTCAAGGAAAGGGCAAATAGACAGGGTGAGATGGAGAGTGGAGTCTCCATCAACAGAGAATCAGGGCCAGGATGCCTCAGAGGAGGAGCCGTCACCACGGGAGCTGGGAGGGAAAACCAGCTGCCCTAAAGCTACAGAAGCAACAGAGAGAGAATTATGATAAAATAAAGGTTTGCAAAGGAAGAAGGAATGTGGAGTCAGAATTTCCCATAATCCTCATTCCCTCCCCACAATGGTAAACCAGCAAACCCCCACCCATGCCATCCCCCAACACATGCTGCCTCCCGGGCTGGTACGCCTGCTGCTCTCACCTTCCTTCACAGCTCTGGCAGCAGGGGAAGTCTGCACCACCTGCTTCACGAAGACCCCATCTTCTGTCTGGTCAATGGTGATTCCGTGAGAGCCGCTTCCTTGCCAATTGGGGAGCAGGATCTCCCGGGTTCCCTCATCTTCCTTCTCCATCTAAATGAAAACAAAACAAGAAAACCTGTAACTGAGTTCAAAAAAAGAATTAGATAAAGTCACAGAGGATAGGCCATGAATGGCTATTAGCCAAGATGGTCCAGGATGCAACCCTACGCTCTGGGTGTCCCTAAACCCCTGACTGCCAGATGCTGGGACTGGACAACAGGGGACGCATCACTTGATGACTATCGGTTCTGTTCATTCCCTTTGAAGGATCTGGCATTGGCCACTGTGGAAAGACAGGACTCTAGACTAGATGGACCATTGGTCTGACTCTGTGTGGCCATTCTTACATTCTTAAAACAACAAAGACAAAAAAGCTTAAGGGCCAAAGCTATCATCTTTGGGCCCAGCTCTGTCCTAAGTTACCGGGATACAACCCACTGAACTCCAGCCCCAGGAGTCAAAGAATGGGGTTAAGCCAGGGCAACACAGGGGCCTTTGTATTTATCCCTGTAGTTTAACTTTGGAAGCTGACAGTCTGGAGGGACCTGGGTCCCTAAACCACAAACCAGAAATTGCAGAAGGCGAGAGTCATCCCCATGCAGAGAGCTTGGACAGAGGGGACGTAAGTGCTTGCCTTCTGCACCCAGCACGGACATTGCAGGAGATGTAACAATGATCTTATCGTTGTAGGGATTAGGGGCAGTTTGACTGACCTTGCTGGGACTTTGGTCCTGGCTGGAACCGCCCCAGGAATTCCTCTCTTCACTTGCCGCCCCTTCAGTAATGTTCGTTTCAACTTCCCAGCCTAGCAGAGAATTCAAAGAGTGAGTTCCTAATTAGCCACCTGTTTGTAAGGTTTTCCCTTTAGCTTTCTCTGGCCCATTCAAGGATAAGCCCAAAGAGACAGCTGTAGGATCTAACGAAAAGGACACCAGTATGTGAGATACTTGTGCTATGATAAAAAACAATCCAACACAGAGGACACAAAGGCTTGATTGCCAGTGTTTTAATTGCTTCAGTAGGGAATGAAAAGCTGTACATAAGAGTTAAATATTATTGTTTAAAACTGATAACATTCATGAGAGGAAAATGAACATTAGGGGGAATCTTGGCCCCATGGAAATCAACAAGAGTTTTGCCTCTGACTTTAGTGGATTTCACCCTGAAAGAACATTGAGCTGTTTAAAACAAATAAGATGCAAAACCAGGAGATAAGCATCACAGTGAAACTTTAAACAAACCCCAACACTGGACAGGCGGGAAATATAAAGTTAAGGTCTTCTGGAGGCTTTAACTATGTCCACAGAGCCTCACCCCAAATTCCTGAGACTAGCCCATGCCTGCATGCCTTGCGTTTGTGAGCCAGCTGCAGCCAGGGCTTCCCAGCACAGAGTGCAGTATGTGAAGAATGACACACATCAGAGAACGTGAGGAATCAGGGTGCATAGCCAGCACTGAGGAACTCGGTAAAAGAAAAGGTTCGTTACTGAATTGTTCCTAATCGGGACAATCGGAGTAGCTGGCCACAATGGTCTATAAAACCACTTCTCAGTCAGTGGCTTTGCTGAGCAGGAAGGGGTTGACTAGGGCTGAGGAAAGAGAATTGATTTAACGCGTCATCACCAGGTTTGGGGGTTTTTTCGCTTGGGCCCAGCTGCCGTGAGACTGTCACCACCATTGCCACCAGAGGGTGCTGTGTCTTTGCTAGCGCCGCCTGGTTGGTGTCTGTCAGCCCCACCCACGCCAGCTGCCCCACCTTTCCTCTCCCCCACCGAGCCAGGCAAAGCAACTTTTTCATTTCCAGCAACTTCAGACTCAAAGGGGTCCCAGGCTGGAAATGCGACAAGGGACCGGATCCTGGTGGGTGCTGAGCGCTCGGTGATGTGTCGGGTCTTGCACAATTGGAGGTGCTGAATTCAGGAGCCAAAATTGCAGCCAGCACAACCCAATGAGAACAAGCGTTGCGACCTACAGACCGCAGCCCAACATGTATTCCTCCTGGCTGTAAAATCTCTGAGCGGCTGCTGCAGAGCTGAAAAGTCAATGGAAGCAATCATGCAGTCTGAGACCTGGTGTGAGGGGCTGCCTGAGGATCACAGAGGGCTGGTGGAGACTTCCCACTGGGAAAGCTGCTGCCAAGATGCAAATCTCAAACAGATTGTGAGATTGACTAAACTAAAGAGCAGCCCACAGGTTTTGCTGAAAATCAGAAGAGAGGCACTCTTAATAACCACGCACAGGGAGCTGACTAACCAGACAGTCGGCTCCCAGGCCCATGATGTTGGGTGGTGCCATTTACAAGCTGCCCCAGCGGGCAGGCCCCTGTGATACTGCCCCAAACTCGCCCTGAGCCAGACACACCATTCCCTTATTGCCACCTGCGGGGCTGGCAGAACTTTGCATCTTCTTTACATTTGTGGAAATGGGCCCAAAGTGTTTCCTTCCCTGGGTCCTGAAAGTCTACAGCTTCCAAATGGCCACCAGCCACCACCAGAGCACCCTAGGGATGAACCTGCATCTCTCTGTACTTCCAGCAAAGCCCACCGCCCCAGTTGCTCTTGAGGAATGAGACTCTAAACTGGAGGGTTTGGGAAAGGAACATTAGCAGCCGTACAGCACTGATACCCCTCTCCTTTACCCGCCGGAGCATCAGCCAGCTGGATCTGGGCATATACCATGGAATATTCAGAGTCACTGTATGGCTTTATAAAGGCAACTTTCTAAACCTGAGCCCCCTATCAGCTCCCCAGACCAGTCCCAAGGTTTCTAGGCCAGACACACTCCTCAAGCCAGGGGAAGGGCAGCTCACGACAGGGTCAGGGGAACAGTAGCCCCACTGGGCCCGTTCCAGTACTTGCATGCTTTTCAAAACAATAATTTAAAGAAAAGTTAATGGGATGTTGTCAGGCAGGTTAGGCCCACACTGGATCCTCCTCCCGGGCTTAAAACTCACACTGGGGGAGTCCTCCAGCCTCTCAAACACCTGGGGACATGGGTTGTCTTTGCAAATCCATAGCAGTGGTGCAAGAAAACAGAAAACAAAAACAATTTCAGTAGTTCAGACACACAATCAGTAGTTCAGTAGTTCAGACACAATGTGTCGGGCTCCCTTTGGAACAAGAATGGTGTGTGCACACGCACTCATCTCCACACAGCTGTGCACTGACCAGGCGTGTGCACACCCACCTGCGCCAGGAACAATTTGCATGCAATCCATGGCTACTCCTCACCTCCATTCTGTCACCCTTCCAGTGTGCAGCACCCTATGTACACCAAAGCACAGGTGTTAACAGACGGTGGTGCTCTGCACTGTAAGGGGATCGGGTCTGATACAAGCTGCCTGCAGGACTATTAACCATGCAGCAAAGCACCCACTGAGATGGCTCAGAAGAACCCAGCTGAAATGGAAAGCCTTTGATCTGGAAAGGGCCATGATGCCAGTATCTGCTCCCAGATCAGGCTGTAAATCAGGTTCAGGTGCACCATTCCCCCTTTGGCTCCCTCCAGAGCCCAAGGTGACAGGAATCAGGGTGACCAGGCCTGCCACCGTGGCTGGCCCCCACGCTGTGCTCTAAAGGCTCACCCCAAGCAGCCTGCTGGGCTCTGCTGCCCTATAGGGTGCCCTGACCGGAGGAGGGGGTGTCTGCTCCGCTCAGGGTCACACAGGCTGGAAACATTCAACTTGTTTGGTTTCTGAGTAATTTGGAAAGCGGCCATAAAGTGGAGAACAAACTGGTTTGTTCCTCTCAGGTGAGAGAGGCCTGTGGGGTGGGTGGAGAGGCCTCTAAAGTGACTCAGCGTGCACCAAGGCTGCCTGTGAATGGAGGGAGAGGCCAAACGTCCTACCAGCCCTTCTTTCTTGGGTCTTTCAGTCCCAGGTGCTGGCCACCACAGAGCCCAAAGTCCAGCCCACCCAGGATCAGAGCAGTGAAAGATTCACACAGCCAGCTTGTTCTGCCTGATGGAAGAAAAAGCCCCAAAAGTCTAAACAACGAGAGCCCTGTGGCACCTTAAAGACGAACACATTTCTTCAGGCATAAGTTTTCGTGGGCTCCAACCCGCTTCGTCAGATGCAAAAGTCTGTGTGCCTGGCCCTCCCCTCGCCCCCACCCCATGCTACCTCCCAGCCCCATCCCACAGTTGCTGTCTCCCCCGACCCCACCCCAGCCCGTGCCTGCACTCCACTCTGGGGAGCCATCTCCCAGCATTACGCTAAGCTCGGTGGTGCTGCGCTGGGAGCCTTAGTGGAAGCAGATCACCTCCGTGTCATGGCCCCTCATCCTAAACACAGCAGGGAAAAGCCTGGAGACTCCCCAAGGAGCCAGCGTGAGACGCACCAATGCCTGAGTGCTCACAGCTCTCTTCACCAGGAACCAGACCCGGGGGAGATGCGTCCAGCCTCCCCACCTCCCAGTGCACTCACTTCACATCAGCTCCACACTGACCTGGCAGAGGCTTACCTGCAAGAGGGCGACAGCGCTAGCCCCTCCAGCGTGGGAGGGGAAACCCCGCCGCCGTCCTGCCCAGCAATGCCAGCCATGTAGTCACAGAGCTGTTGATGCTATTCTCAGGCTAACCACGTGCTTCAGCACTCGATATTTTTAGACACATCTGCCCCACACACAGGCCTTTCACTGGGTACGCTCGGGGCATTATCCCACCCCTAGGTGAGCAGCACACACAGCAGCTGTGAAACAAAACATCCCTTTTGGAGCCTTGCTGGGGCTCCCCAAAGGCGTCACCTCTGTCCCTCCAGGGGCAGCTGGCCCTATCCCCCTACACGCACGCACACACCTGGGCATGCTGCAGTCTCTCTGCCTCACAGGAAAGGGGACAAAGGCTGAGTGCCTAACCTTGGCCTCCAGCTAGGCCTCCCCTGGCCGTGACACACACGTCAAATATTTCAGCTCCTCCTTCCACAAGTCCCAAACCCTGGAGACAAGAAACTCTCAAGCGACTGCCTTGATTTCCACATAGAGCTGTGACCGGTCAGATTCCAAAGAAACCCTCTGGGTCCTATAGAAAACAAAGGGTCCCACACAAACCATCCGTGTGCTGAGACCTAGGCCTATCATGCTGCTTGACCCACATTGTTCCCTTGTGTTCCCCGAGTGATCTGTGTACATCCACCTCTGGTCTCCTGTCTTGGACTTCAGGTGCAAGCTCTCTGGGGCAGGGACCGTTTGTTTGCTCAGTGTTTGTACAGCACCTAGCGCAGTGAGGTCCATGACGAGGACTCCGAGGTGCCTCCACAATACACATCATGAAGAAGAAACCTCCAGCACGGGGAGGCTAAAGGCAGGCATATGCTTCAGCAGCTCCTTGTCCATTTTCACCTCCGATTGCAAACTGAGGGAAAACTGGCTGAGCAGGCGCAATTCCTACTGGCCGCAGCGATCATTCATTGCCAGGGCAAAGGGCACAGGGACAGCTGAAGTTCCTGACAGCTCCCTGGTAGGTCAAAAAAGCCCCTGGCGATTCCTTCTGGGGAAGAAGGATGGACATGCAGATTCTAAAGCAGCCAGAACAAAATTGGGTAGCAGGAGAGGACACTTATCCTAGTGTCCCCAGCCATACAGACTCCAACTCCCTGGAGAAGAAGGAACCTCTGGGCCCAGAGACTAACCTGTGACATCACAGCCCAGACCACGGGCGAAGCTGGGACTTCCCTGCTGGACTTGATGCCCCAGACAGCCCCGAGTTGTGAGGGCCTTAGCACCTTGAACTACGTGATTATGCCTCCCCCCGTGGCAGAGTTGGGTCCGAGATGGCTCAGACATTGCAGAGTGCAAAGACCCAGTCTCTGCATTCACCGAAAGGCACCCACAAGGCTCAGCCCAGCCCAGCCTCAGCACTTCTCTGCTCTTGTACTCAAGGGTCACCACAGGGGCCAGTTCCACCCCAGGTCATAGCAACCCTCACTCCTCCTCGATCCCCAGGCCCCTGGCAATAGGGAACCACTTGCAGCCGAACTGTTGTGCAGCACTGTTATGTGTGTTCCAAGACAGTTGCCCCACCCTCCCCCAGAGGCAGCTGCACTTCCCAGCTGGGTGACATGATCCCTGTGCATCCCTTGAGCAGGTTTCACAGCTAGTTAATGGCAAACAGGAGAGGTTGCAGCAGGCCCAAGAAATCCCTGCTCCGGGGACTTCCTCCTTCACATTCTCCTCTCAGCGCCTCCACCTGCTGCAGCCTTGCCTGCCACAGTAGCCAGATCATGACCCCGGTTTGCTCCAAACACACAGAGGTGATCATCCCCAGAAAGGGGAGAGCTACACAAGGGAAATAATCTATGGTCCCAGGCCGCCAGTGAGCATCAACAGCCTCCAGTCTGCAATCAGGCAGGGTCCATGCAGCCACTTCCAGAGCACCATCCAAGCCATCTCCAGGTGAGGAAGGCCTGGGACTGGAGGCAGGCCAGACAGTGAGTGTTGGCTAAAGTCCAGTTTGGGAACCCAGATGCCAAGAGGAGAAGCCCGGATGAGGGGTGAGATCAGCTTCAGGAGCTCCCAGGAGACCAGCTGGTCAGCAGTTTGCGCACTGTGGGGTGGGAAAGGCTGAGTGGACAGTCAATTACTGTTGAGTGCACAGAGACAACGGGCGGACACAGTCCCAAATCTCCACTCCAAAAAAATCTGGACACAAAGGGCAGACCTGCTGAGCGAAGCTGGGCCTGCAGAGGCAGCTAATCTCAGAAAAGCCAGGGCCGGCGCAGTCAGACAGGCGATCTTTGCCAGCCGCGGTGCCGACCGAGCAGAGATTTCACAGGGTGAGGCAGACTAAATGTTCAGCACCAACCACAACTGCGTCCCCTCTGCTCTAGCACGGCGCCCAGGAACCTCCCGCACTGAGACACAACTGCATCTCCTCCGCTACAGCACGACACCCGAGAACCTCCCATACCGAGACACGACTGAGCCCCCTCTGCTATAGCACAACCACCAGAACCTCCTTGTGCCAAGACAGGGCAGCGTCCCTTCCACCGTGGCTCACACGTTCTCTACACGATTGTCACCTGATATCTTTAAAAGGAGGACCTGTGGGTCTCACTCTTCCTGTGCTCATGACTCAAATGCAGGATCCTCCATGCAGCACCCCTGTGGCAGCAGGATAGGCGTCAGGCTATGCACACAACCAAGGACTGCCTCTGCTCAGGACTCTGCTCTGCCCCACTGCACAGTGGGGAATCCTGCAAAGCTGGGTTTATTAGCCCAGCCTGGTCACTGTGCACAACCCAACACACAAGCCCCCTCCCCCGAGAGCTCCCACTCTGCAGCCTCACAGCTGGGGAAAGATAAAAGCTCAAAAACTCACTTGGGGAGACTCCTGCTTCCCCAGTCCTCTCATGCAGCTGTTCAGGCTGAATCTTTGCCAGCGCTGCCGGGGCTCAGGGGGACCTGCTGGCCCCTCAGCCAGCTGCAAAGTTGCTAGCCATTCACCAGCCAGGCCTACAACACACTCACCCTGGGCCAGGCTATGCCCCTCCCTGCTACATCGGTGCTCCAGCAAGCAGTGGTTCTAGGGCTGCACCTGGCCCAAAGGCCACCCTGTGGCAGCAATAATATGCAGCCACCAGGCACCCAGCGAGCCAGAGGAGGCGTACCTGAATGGACAGAGCCCCAAAGGCACTGGGCATGCTCACACTCATGCACCTCACCACCGCTAACCCCACAGGCTCTGCGGTGCAAGGGGTGCGACACCACATGGTCAACCCGAGCCAGGACACAGGCTCCCCTTTGAGGTGGCCAGTGACCCTCCTCAGGCCGGTAGCGAGGACGCACGGCACAGCGAGCCCAGACATCCAAGTCCTGTTCTGGGCACCCTGCCCCCACAGTCTCTGTTCAGTCTGTGGGAACGGCCGTTAACCCAGCTCAGGACGCCATTCCCTGTGGCAGACTTGCTCTGCTTCATACCAGCTTAATTGTACATGGCAGCTAACACAGAGAAATGGCTTCCGCAGCCAAGTCTCAGGGGAGTCTCCATCCATCTCCTCCCCAGAAATTTCCTCCAGCTCTATTGTGGGTGGTCACATCACACCACATGTATCCACGGGGGTACACACACTCACCACATATATACACACGTACACCCATAGCCAGACAGGTGCACACTCACGCAAAGATGTATACGTGCACACCCACACAGACCAAGGTACACATGTGCACACCAAGATAGATGTGCATGTGCACATACACACAGAGACAGAAGTACACATGTGCATAACCAGATAGACATACATGCATGCACACTTAGATTATGCACACACATGCATTCACACACACACACTGACGCACATACATACAGAGATGCATGTGCACTCACACACCCACAGATATAGGCACACACCAATGTACACACACATAGATTGGTGCACATACACACACAGAGATGTGTACAGACTGGTGCACACATAAACACAAGAGAAAAATGGGCACAAGGAGGAAAATAAAGCAGGAGACCAAGAATGAGGAAGATAGGCCAAGCAGGGCCCAGATGGGTGCTGGAAGGCATTGAAGAAGCTGTTTCTGGTGTAGAGCAAAGAACGAGTCAGGGATGACTCGGCTCTGCGATGTGGAAACGCCCCATTCGGGAGCAGCAGCACCCACTATTGCCCACCAATGACACATTTCTAGCCCTGACACCCACAGAAGCTGGCAGGCTACTGCAGGGTCCGCTCCTGTCCAGCCCTTTGGTGGTGCATGAGAAAGTCTTTCTGTGCCCTTTACCCAGCGTCCTGCAGATTTCATACATCTGTCTGCGCGGGGGGCTGAGCCAAGAACAATGCGCCGCTTTGCTCTTGGCTTGGGGCTGGCCTCCATGAACAAGTGGGTGCCTGTGTTCCCCAGGGACACGCTGCTCTTTCCAATTAGTGCTGAGTGAAGGGGGGTTGTGCAGGAGGTGGAACCGGAGCTTTTGGAATAGCGCCATGTCCCGGGCAAGTTAAATAACACCAAACCATCCCGTCATGTGAGTGTCTTCAAAATCCAATTACAGAACCAGCCCAGCATGTTGGCTCCAACCACATCAGCATCTGGATCACAAACCAACCAACCTCTGCTTTTCTCTCATGTTCTCTCCTTCTCTACATATGGACCCATTTGTCTGTCCACCCATCCATCCTCATTCTGTGCCAATCTAGTCTCATTACGCCCCCCTCCACTGATCTATCCATCCCTGCAACCCCCACAACTCGCTCTCTCTCTAAGGGCTCTATACTGCTGGCCATCACTCTGGTATTTGAACACCTACCACGTAAAGTGAATAGAAAAGATCCTAGTGGACTTCAAGGAGCCTCTGGAGAGGAGGGCTAGGCCAGTTGTGAAGGGGGCTGGACCTGGGACATGGCAGAAGTGAGCTCAAATCTCTGCTCCACAACAGCCTTGCTGTGAGACCTTGGCCAAGTGGCTCTCTGGGCCTTGGTTCCCATCTACTCAATGGAGATAACAGCAGAGCCAGCCCCCTGGGGTGTGTGAGGATAAACCCAGTGAGGACTGAGGCACCCCGATGCTACAGCGAGAGGGGCCAGGTAAGTCTCTAAAGGCCTTTCTCCCTCTGGAGGCAGGGGGGATTATGCCTGGGGGTTGGTGGAGCTTTCTGCATCTGAACTGAACGGGGAGGTGAGGGTGGGATGGAAAGGTTGCAACAGGAGACCAGCCACCAAAGAGAAGGAATCCACAGGCAGTAGGAAAGGCTCAGAGGGAGGCTCCACCCTGTGTGCAAACTCCACAGGCCCTGCCCAAAGACCCAGCTTCCTGTTTCACGGAGGGGCACAGAGCACAGGCCGCTGGGGCCGGCTCACAGCAGCTCTCCCAAAACAGCTCCATCACCTGAGCCAGTTCTGTGCCGTCTGTCAGCAGGGCAGAGCCACCAAACAACTGGAAGGGTGGGAATTGGGGGAGGAATTCCTGCTCTCAGAGAGCTGGGGCGTGGGGTACTGGGCACTGAGAGTGACCCCTGTCCAGGCCTTGCTAGGCCTCAGCTGCCCATTTGCCTCTTAGTTACTGTCCTCCTGACCTAGGAACGGGAAGCCAGAGACCCCTGGGAATGGGAGGGCGCTGAGCCAGCCCAAGGGCGAACATGCAATTGGTCTGGTCTCCCAAGCATTCAAATGAGAAAGGGGTTCCACACACACCCCAACCTCCTGCACACTCCAAAGCCCCATGTGTGCACTCCAGCCCCATCACTCACCCCAAAACCCTGTGTGCACCCCAGCCTCCCCACACCCCCCAAACTCTCTATGCACACACACATCAAATCCCTCCTCACACCCCAAATCCTTAGTAACATACAGTATGAACTGCTACACACACCACCACCACATGCTCCATAAATGCACCTACCTCCAAACCCATGCCCCCAAACACCATTGCCAACTCCCCCAGACAAATACCGCCAACTCCCCTCTCTCTCACACACACACTTACACTTTGTTGCTCTCACTTGTTGCAGTGTGCCTCACGTTTTGACAGCAAGCTCTCAAGGGCAAGGAACGGGCTCTTATTTCATTTGACTGTGCAACAAACACCTCGTGAGCTTATGTGTGCTCCAAAAACCATAGTAATTGCCCACAGCACCCAGCTATTTACCTAACCATGTTACAACACTGGGGCAGGCCCATGCAAAGAGATCCATGCAATATGAACATGAAGCAGAATGGAGGTGCAGTCTCTGCCTGTCACGCCCAAGCTCCCAGAGCCTGAGAGGGAGCAGGGGATGATGGGAGAGGACACCTGGTTCCTCCAACGCTCCCTACTGTCCGCCATGCTCCATTCTGGCTCATCGTCTCTCTTCTGCCACTCTCCGGCGCTGTTTGCCACATGGCTCAGTTTACTTGGAAGGACCCCAAATTCTCATTCACCCAGCCCTGTCCGCTCCCTCTCCATGAGTTGTGAGAGCCAGGCAGCTTCCTGAGTCTGCCCGAAGGCTTCTTGTGGTGCCTTTGTGCCCACTGGGCAACTGCCCACATTAGATCCCTGATACTTCTCGAGCTAACTCAGCTGAGGTCAAGCGACCTGCGCACCTAGACTGCTACCCCCATAACAAAGAGTCATTGCTACAGCTACACCACTCCCCTCACGCCCCCACGGTCTCGCTTGGAGCCGTGAAGAGACTCCTGAGATCAGGCCAAAAAGTCCAAGTGTGTCATCCGGCCAGTTCAAATGTGCATCTAGACAAGCCACGGTCTGTGTCTCACAAGGAGAGAGGATTTCCAGACAGCTTTCCATGCCAAAGACAGGCAGGCCAAGGCCCTGGCCCTTCACTGGGGCATCCAGATTCTTCCCATTGCAATGGGGCACACAAGGCAGATAGGCAGGAGCAATGCCGCTGTCATCACAGAGAAAACAGCCGAGGGATGGTCCCTGGATCCTTTCTCTGACTGCACCAGTGGTGTAGCGACGGAGAAGCAGCGGGGCCAAGCCCCCGGGCACCGGGCTGTAGCGGAGCACTGGGACAGGGAGGCTGCAAGGCATGGGGTGGCATAGGGCACCTGGGGGACCATAAATGTGAGCTTGGCCACCAGGCACCGGTGGCCGCTGGACACCCTCGCTACACCGCTGGACTGCGCACCCTTCCACTTTCCAAAGCAGAGCCCTATGCACTGCAGGAGTGGTGGCTCTTTGCAGGAGGGGAAGGAGGAAGTCAGGGAGCACATGTCAGAGACTCTCCCAGCTGCCAGAAGACAAGGGTCTCATGCCAGACCTCTGCCCCTATCAGTCTGCCACATGCTTAAAGGGGGTGCAGGGACAGATAAGCCAACCTGACTCCCGCAAACAACAAGCACAGGATTACACATGTAGCTACCTTAGTCCCTCTGTAAATAAGGGTATTGCCTAATAATAGGCCAAGGCACAAAAGAGCTGCAAGGGGATCATGGAAACATATCGTAACTTCTAACAGCCTCACCCCACCTTCCCTTGCACACGCACGCACACACACACACACACACACACAGTCAGGCTCACAGTCCTCCTGACACGCTTTCCATACAGCCTGTGTCACAAGACCACAGGGAACAGGCAGGCTCCAATTACATGGTGGGATGCCCGGCTAGAAGAGGGACCCTGAGCTTCTCACAGAACGGCCTACGGCACAAGTCAAGCTTCTTTGCACCAGCTCTCCTGTCACCGACTCTGCCCCACTGCACCGCTCTCACTGCCCCCTTCTCTTGAGCGAACACCCTGGAGGACTGTCTGCTTGTCCCCTCTGCACCCCTGCACCTTAGCTCAGCACCAGCATACTTGTACAGTGTCCTCTGGAAAGGATCCACCGTCCCTTAATAAAACCCACGTCTCTCTCGTCCCTGGCACTCACAGGCCTAAAGACACACTATAAATCTTAATGAAGCCTCCTTCACCCCAGCGTGTAATCCACGCTCATTTTAACGAAGGCCAAACTGTGACATGGAGCTGGAGTCCTGGCTCCCAGACGCATGCTCTAACCACTAGACCCCACTCCTCTCCTGAGCTGAGAATGAAACCCAGGAGTCCTGACTCCCATACTCTCTCTAACTCTTTAGGTTCCACTTCCCCCCACCAGAACAGGGGAAGAAACCCAGGAGTCCTGGCTTCCAGACTGACTCTAATCCATTTGGCCCCACCCCACAAACATGCCAGTGCTCACACGGCTGAAGTTATATCTCTTCAAGCTTCAAAAGCCTCAATCTCAAGAGATTGTCACCTATAGATGCCCAGATTTTCAAATCCACAGGGGCCACACCGCTCCTCTGTAACCTCAACAGGACAGAGAATTCCTCCCCGTAATCTGGCCCTGCAGGGAAGAGCTGGCTCCCGACCAGCCCTCCCTCTAGCAAACACGAATTAGCACTGAGTATTTAGGGGACCCAATTGACGACCACCACAGCACCAACCCCAGGACTCCTGGCTGTCCTTGGCGGAGTTCTCCACCTGACACTTGCACATCTGTCCTTCTGTCTGATACCTATACTTTGGTCTGTCTGTCTCTCCAGGCCTTTGTCTCCTGTCCCTCTCTAGTTTTCCAGCCCAATTCCAAATTGATCCCTGCCTTTCAAACAGAACGGTCTCTCTGCACAGAAAACAGGTCCCTGTGAAATGAACTTGGAGCCTGCTACCAGCCGGTCTGGGCCTTCTGCCACAGGAAATATGGAGTTAACAGTCAAATAAACTTTTGTAGTGAGCAGAGCCCAAAAACGCTGTCAGGCGACGAGCAGAGAGGGCGTGGACCAGGTCCTTCTCTCCCTAAGGGTGGGGCACAAAGGGACTGGCCCTTCAATCAAGGGCTGTGTCAGTGTCCGGGAAGGGGGCGAGATGGTCCCTAGAGCTGCAGGGCTGCACCAAGGCAGCACAGCCTTTGCCTCCAAACTGGCACAGAAGACGAAGATGCCACACCCTGAGCGCAACTGAGCACAGCGCCCAAGCTGCCCACCCGCCAGCCCGCAGCGCCAGGAAACCAAACCACTGCGCTGGAGCTTGCCAGCGTGCTGCAGGCTCCCTACCCCATGGCCAGGCCGGTTCCCCTGCCCGCCCAGAGCTGCCCCAGGGGGAGCACAGCATGCATGGAGAGGGAGGAGAAGCATGTCCGCACACACACACCCCAACCCCGACGGGGCTGCACGCCCCCAGCGCCTCTCACAGGCCTGCCACTGGCAACGCCTGGTTTGAATTAGTCACTTTTTCCAACCACCACATTCCACAGGCGGCTGGAGCGGGGCCAGTGGGGGGGTCCCAGGCCCCACCTCACCTCATCCATGGGGAGAGGGGGGCGCCAGTGCCTGGCTGCATGGCCACCAAGCATAGCTCTCCAGCCCCTCTGCTCCCTCCAACCACACAGCCCGAGCCTGGGAAACTTCCACACCCCAATATACACCCATCACCTCTACACACACCCTGTGTACAATCTCCACCTGTATGCACCCCTTATACACACCCCACAGGTCCAACCCGCCTGTATCCACCC
>ML685819.1:435807-550403 GCA_007922175.1 Pelusios castaneus | reverse complement strand
CACCCCTTATACACACCCCACATGTCCAACCCGCCTGTATGCACCCTCTACACACAGGCGTATCACACCCTACACCTATGCATACTCCAGCTACACACATCTATGCACAGCCCGTATACAACTCCGCCTATATACACACCCGGTATACAACCCACTCTCCCAGAGACCCCACCCCGCCCGCACACACGGCCCCTGCAGCCACGGGGACTTTTACGCACCCCCGGCTCAGAGTCAGCGCCGGAACCGACCCGACGCCAGCAGAACTCAGCCCCCCAGACAAGTTCCGCCGGCCCGATCCAGACTCGAGTGCGCTGGTCCGTACCTGCGGGTCAGGGGCTCTCAGCTCCCAGGCACGGCCATGCCCGGCGGGGGTCCGGTACTGCCCAGAGCCGGTCCCGCTCTCGGATTCCTGGCGGCGGTGGCTGCTCCCGTCCCTGGCACGCAGGGTCCGGTGCTGTCCCGGCGGCGGAGCGCACGAAGTGGACGCCTCTCGGCGCAGGGCTGGGCTCTTGTAACTCAGCCCGGGCTGGGTGTGTCTCTCCCCTTCCCAGGGCCGCCGCCGCGCTGGGGGAAGGGAGGGACCAAGCCAAGCCAGCCCGAGCACGAGCAGGGCGAGCAGTCACCGTGCCGAGCCGAGCCGAGCCAGGCCGCGCTGGGGGTCCCAGCTGCGCACACCCCTGGCCAGGCAGCCCCTGGCAGACCTCCCCTCCCATGGCCAGGTGCGCCACCGCCTGTTCCGCAGGACAGCGCCCTGCTTGGTCCCGCCTGAGAGCCCCTCCCCAGGCACCCACCTCCCCAGAAAAGCACCTCCTGCTGGGGAGCCACAAGCCTGACCCCGACAAACCCGAGCAAGGGGGCCAGAGGGTTACACTTGCTGCCGCCCCGACGGCTCCACCTCCCCGGATCTGAGAGCTGAAAAAGAAGCAAAAACTGGCTGGGACTCTCCCTGCCCAGCTCTGGGCGCCCATCAAACGCAGCTCTGCTCTCCTCTGGGCCACAGAGCTGCTCACCACAGAAAACCACACACAGAGAGAGCCCCAAACTCCACACAGCTACAGGAAAAGACAACAAGACCCCTGGAGAAAAGGGGCTGCAAATATCTGCTGCATTATGGCCTCAGGAACAATCCACACCGAAACACAACTGCGACTTCTATGGCACAGCACGGCACCTGGGAACCTTCCACACGGAGAAGTGACTGAGCCTCCTCTGCTATAGCAGGGCACCTGGGAATTTCCCTCACCGAGACACCACTGCATCCCCTCTGCTATCGAGTGGCATACAAGAACCTCCCACACTGAGACACAACTGCAACCCCTCTGCTCTAGCACGGCACCCAGGGTCCTCCCACACTGAGACACGACTGGGTCCCCTTTGCTATAGCGCGGCACCCGGGATCCTGCCATACCGAGACACAACGGCATCCCCTCTGCTACAGAGTGGCACCTGGGATCCTCCCGCACAGAGACACAATGGCATCCCCTCTGTTATAGCACAGCACTCAGGATCCTCCCATACCGAGACACAACAGTGTCCCCTCTGCTATAGCGTGACACCCGGGATCCTCTAGCACCAGATGTGACTGCATCTCTGTCTTATACCATGGTTTTCAAGCAAAGAATCACAAAGCACCTGGTGTTCAAGTCTTTCCCTGATCCTAGCATCCTGCTATGTTTTATAGTTTGAAAGAAGACTTGGAAAGCCCCTGCTCTCATTCTGGGGCCAGCCTGGCTTTTAACAGCGCTTTCCCATTACTCATCTTACACTTCACTTTTTATGTTATCCACCTAACTATGGCCTTACATATCCCAGCAAGTGTCCTGGAGTGAGAACTACGCCAGAAGATAGCTCTTCTGTGCTGATGCTTCCTTCTTCTCTTCTCTCATTTCCTCTCAACTTCCCTGTTTTCCATCTTCTCTGATCTGCCTTCTCCACTCCCCTCTCTCTGCTGTCAGTGGGGTGAATGAGATGTTTGCTAACACTTACCAAGGAGCAATCAATGGTCTCCAATAGAGAGGGCAATGCACATGCCTGTAGACCAGGAGACAAACAAGACTCCAAGATCTTTTTATTTCAGCCTATGTACATACACAGCCCCCTTCTCCATGGCACCTACACCCCCCACAGCTCCTTCCATGGACTGACAGAGATAACATTAGCAGCACCAGCTACTGAACCCAAGTTCATTGCCTTAGCTACAAGAGCCTTCCTTCTCCATAACATGGGGTTGAGCTGGCTTCCCCTGTGTTGCCCCTCTCCAGCTGAACCATGGTATTTTGAAGGTGCCTGCAAGGGTCTCCATCCCTGCCTCTCTGGAGTCACTGCAATGGTGACTTGACCATGCCTTCCCTTAGCAGTGACATCATAGTCACATGCTTCATCTTCAAACATCTGACAAAGTGGGATTTTACCCCACAAAAGTTCATGCAATAAATAAATTTGTTAGCCTTTAAAAGTGCCAATAGACTCCCTGTATTTTTAATCTCACACCTAGACAGAGCTCAACCTTTCACACGTTGGTCCCTATTCCGGTCCCCCAATCATTCTAGGCCCATGGACTCCAGTTTGCCCATTTATCAAAGAAACGAGAATGCCCCAGCTCTGCTCATTCACCCTATCTAGAGTTCATAGAGCTTTAGATAAAACAAATACTAGTTTACTGATTAGAACATGATTTTAAGTGAGTATATAACAAAACACTGCACAATCATTTAATAAAGCAGTCAGGGGTTACCACAAACAAATAAAAGACATAAAACGTATGGTAACCTAACATCACTGTCCAGGATTACTCACAATGTCCGTCTGTATGATGGATTAGCAGCCAGTCTCTGCATATCCCTAGGCAGGGTCCGGATCTTACTTGAAGTTGGAGATGTTTCCAAGATGGTGTTTTTTGGCAAAAAGCCTTTCCCAGTTCCAAGTGTCTGTCTTTGCACAGAGGGCGGCAGACCTCCCCACTCCATTCGCTGCTGTATGATTCACTTTGTCCCACCTGAGCCAGGGAGCTCAATTTGTATTGTCTTTGTCATGTACCTTGTTAGCCTCTGTGCTGAATGATAGCCCTGATGGTCTGCCTTCCGCCTAAGCCATGTAAAATACCTGGAAACGTGCTTCACATCTGTACACATACACGATGCTGCAGGAAACATGATACCATAACCATAATGCAGAATATGTTATGAGCATTCATAAAGGATCCTTGTATGTCATATTATGTGTCACATCGCACAATTACATTAGAAAAGTGAACAGGAAAGTTACACAGATCATAGCTCATTGTGCATCACAGGACAGCTGGGAGTGAGAATTTCAGCTGACACAAGTGAGATCTAGGACTGAGCCCCCAGCAGGAACCTGTGGTTTTCAGGCACGGAGTAGCCTGTGGCTTCAGGCACCAGCTCTTACTCTGCACCCACCACATTTGTTTACAAGCTATAATGACCGAGTGCGCCTGGTTTGTTTAGACGCTATAAATATCGCACAAACGCAGCTCTGCCTCTGTTATAAACACCCAGCCCCTCAGCTTTGTTTATTAGCTATAAACCATCCAGCACCACAACTCTGAGGTATCCCGTGCAGGCTGCGGCACCCTGGGAGTTGGGGGGGTTGTTTGTGGTAATCCATCTCGCTGAACGAGAGAGAGACAGCTTAAGCCACTGACCTTCTGCCTTTAAAAGACCAGAGGGCAGCCCCCACCTGCTGCAGGGCAAGGATCCCAGCTCGAATTCACACCCAGGAGAGAAGCTGAAGGAGGTTGGTGGGTCCCGAAGGGATGCAGGGTTCTGCACTCTCCAGCACAGGGAGTTTGTGGTGGCAGGGTGGAATCACTTTGCTTTATGGCAGCCCTTGGGTTCAGGAGGCTCAAGGTGTAAAGATCGCTCCTTATGAATGGGTGAGGCAAGGGGGGGGTGAGTCTGAGTACAGCACAGGGCAGCCACTCCTGATGCCCAGGAGTTAAATGACACTTTGCAGGTATTTGTCACCAGCCCAAGGGCCAGTGGAAACATCAGCAAGCTGTACTTACCAGTACTCCCAGAGCGCCAGGCAGTAGGGCACACACAAGGCACATTCTGGGCTACTCGCCTGCTGGATGCCCTTGGGCAAATCCCTTCCTCAGTTTCTCCAGCTGTGGGCAAGCTGCTGCCATATGTCACACACACAGCCTACATTTAAAGAACATTGTTACGGTTGCAAAGCCAAGCACTCAAAAGTGAGGAAATGCTGGATTACAGTTATCTGTACATGCCTAATTCAGCCCCTTTGTGCATATGGACTGTGATAGGGTCTGTAATTACATGATCACAGGCTTACCTTTCCACAGGTCCCCTACCCCAGGACGAGTAACGCTCACTTATTGAGCAGCTATTTGATATTTTCTTTTCTCCTCATTGTTCAGTGTGTGGCTCCAAGCCTTACTCATGGCGCATTGTTCAAACATCCCGTTGAAAACAAAATGATTCATTCCCTTTTCTATGGCGGTCACTGCAACCATAATATCTGAGAGCTTCATGATATTAATAAAAGTAGCTTCACAACATTCTTGGGAGGTGAGGGAGGGCTAACCCCATTTTACAGGTTGTGAACTGAGGCAAAGAGAGATCAAGGTAAAAAGTATCCATCAGAAACAATCTTCAAGGCACCTGACAAAGTGGGATTTTCTCCCACGAAAGCTCAGGCGATAAATAAATTTGTTAGTCTTTAAAAGTGCCGCAAGACTCCTTGTTTGTTCTGTTAAGCACAGACTCTTCTGTTTGATCCCCACCCCTAGCACTTTACCCCTTCTATCATGCCCCCTTCAACCTGTCCCCCAGCCCCTGGCTCCTTGCCCAGCCAGTCCAGTTTCCCCTTTCCTAGATCCTCAACCAACTAATACATTTCTCATCTCCTCCAGTCACTCCATTGAATCTCATTCTCAGGCCTTTATCCCTAGGATTCCTCATCCAATCCCTTCCTACTTCTCCCTTCCCGCATTCTTTGTCCCTGTTCTCCTCCTGCATCCCGACTCCTCATCAAATCTGTCTCCCCCCCCCCCCACTTCCTCCTGATTCACTCATTCCCAGCCTCCTTGCCCAGCCAGCCCCAGTCTCCCCTCACCCCTACAACCAGTAGCAGTTTCCTTCTCCCCTCCTGCACCCAGGCTGCAGTCCCAGCCCTATCCCTCCACCAGCTTGTTGTCCCAACCTATTCTCCTCCGGACCACCCAAGCCTGGCTCTTATCCTGTCCGCATTCCATTCAGGCAGCTGTCTCCTCTGCCATGTCTCTGGGCTCAGCGGAAGGTAACTGCAATTACAAGTCTTTACTGAGCCTAAGTCGCCTGCAGTCTTTCAAAGGCTTATAACTTGGCCACATTTGGGCAGATTTCCACAGGGACACAAAAGCCACCGTCCTGTCACATTTCAAGTTCCTGCGCCACAGCAGCATGGTGATATGAGAGCCAGTCAACAAAAAGGTCACCGAAATTTGTTAACATGGGTAAAACAACCGATTTTAAACTTGCCTCCTTCTCAGAAATGGCAGAACTACTCTGGCTGACATTTTCCAAAAGAATTCTGCCTGAGATAGACCCCAGGTGGGCTCTGCCCAAATGGCAAAGAGTCTGGCAATGTCATAAGCAATGAATGATGGGCACTGCCAGAGGCCCTGTCGTTAACATAGGGCTTCTGAGGTGGGCTGCTCAGAGAACACACCTGAGACTTTGGGGCCAGGGGGTGAAGATGCTCTTAGAAAACCAGGGGGGTTGTGACATGACGCTGCACTTGAGTCCTCTGGAAATTCAATTAAGCTCCCAACTCCTTTCACATACAGGCTGCTGAGCAGCCCTGATGTGGGAAACAATTGTTGAGTGACATTATTCACCTTCTTTCTAGGCCGGGTGTTGGTGTCATCAGGAAGAAAGGTCCCCTAGAGGATCTCCAGACCCATCTCTCAATCACATGCCAGAAGCTGCTACTGACAAGAGCCAGAGGCTCTTTTACAGTCACAACGGAAAGAGAGAGATGCTTTTCAAAATTCCCTTCGCTCTTCCCATCAACCCTGTTAACAAGATGTACTTATTGACACTTTGACTTTGAAGCACCCCGGTCCTGCTCTCCAGCCCCAGCCACTGTGAGTACGGTCTGCTGAGGGTGAAGGGGGAAAGGCTAATCTGGTGCATGAAGATATAGAAAGTTGGTCCCTATTCCACAGGTCTGAGTGTGGGAGCAGAGGCAGTGAATATTAACACCATTTTCCAAAGGCAATGGGGATTTTAGCTGATATCTCACTCTCGAGGGTCACAGAGTCACAAAGTTGCTGCTGGCATCCCAAAACCACACAGCCCCGTATCCTGCCAGCCTATTTACTGCAATGGTTCCAGCCAAACTCTTTGCAGAATGAACCAGGAAAGTGTCCTACTGAGGATGAAGACATAAGGCAGCCATTCTTAGGAACCATTGGGAGAGATTGTGGAGTGTCTGCGTGAACGTTTCATCAAGATCTCTCCAGAAGATAAATGGGACATCCCTATGTACCTCAGCAAAGTACTTTGTGTGCTCCACTAACCCACCAACTCCAAAGGTGAATGAAAACCAGATTGCAACTCTGCCTTTCTTTGTTGGACCTCTGCCTTGTCTCATACGAGTAAAACAATGACAAATAAATACCTTTGTCTTGTTAACTTGGGGATGAGCCAGGCACCATCTATTGTACCCCCTGGCAAAAGTCCTTCCCTTTCAGACAGCAATTGTACAGCATTGTCCCCAGGTACAAATTGTCCCCAGGCAAAGGCTGAGCCCCCTGGCACTTGGCAAGGGGTGCCCCCCCCCGCCACCGTGGACCTGTCCCAGGTCCACCTAGCCCCTACAAGTCGACCTTGGCGTCCAGTGTGGATGCTCTAGGTCAACTTTGTAGGTACCCCCTAAATCGACTTAAAATTTAGGTGTGGACATGCTAAGTCGACTTAAATTAACAAGTGTAGACATAGCCAGAGAGAATTGAGACTGGAACCAGAGGCCTGAGTGCCAGGTGGTGGGCCTCAGCCATCAGGACCCCTTTATTCTCTGGGAAGGATTCCCAAGTGATTTCCAGCTCTCAGCCATCCTGTCCCCTCAGCGTCTGTGAAGGGTGGCACACTGCTAGTGACACACCAGGTCCCAGAGCACGCAGGGCACATCATAGCCTGTCCTACGCTCCTGAGGGCTTGCCCTTATCTTCCAGGTCTGCACCATTCGTCAGTAGCTGAGTTGACTCACTCAGACAAGGGGTTTCCCTGTTTGGGTCTGGAGCTGTCATTGCAGTTGCCTGGCAATACCAGCCCAGTGACTATGTGCATTTATTATGGTTTGGTATCCGTGGCAACCAGCATTACACTGCTTCTCCCTGGCCAATGGGGCGGGCAGAGGAAATGGTGCTTCCCTACTCCGAGTGCAGGGAAACTTCTGCTGGGGAAGTGGTGGGTCCCATCCAGCAGGCTGGGATTTGCAGCAACTCAGGGCAGGCTGGGGTGGAGAATCCAAGTGCAAACATGGCTCCACCTTCTCAAATAAAGCTGTTGGTGCACATGGCTGCCTCCCTCCACTGCCCGCCTGGCAGGATAGAAACAGCCTGACTCACACAAGGAGAGAGCAGGAGTTTGGGAGGACCAGCCTGGCCTCTATGTCCCTGCTCTCCCCTTTGCACTGGACCACTAGTGGGGAAAGCCGTGCTCCAAACAAGCAGCGCTAACACAGTCATGTCCACGTGTGTCAGCCCCACATGTGGACATGCTCAGCCCAAGTGTGTCCTTCCAGGGGGCAAAGAGAACAGGGATCTGTTGTCCCCATCTCCATGCAGACAAGCCCTACTGTTAAACTGACCCTAACGCCCTCCCCGTCCCTTCCCCTGCCGCACCCTACTCCCCACAACCTGTGGGAAGGGAGAAGTGTCTGGCCAGTACTTTTTGCTCAGAGAGATCCCCCCAAGCAGGTCAGTGCGTGAGGAAGCAAATGACAAGTAAGAGCCTGCAGTGCTGTGTAGAGGGAGACTGCAGAACAGGTTTTTCTGATCAAAGAGATTGCAAAGAGTGAGGTGGGGCTGGGCCCTGCCCACCCTCCACCTCCCAACTGCTGACCTGCAGAAGAGAGACTGTATATGAGAGACAACAGAGTTCTCCCATGAAAGCTCATGCGATAAATAAATCTGTTAGTCTTTAAAAGTGCCACAGGACTCTGTTGTCTTTCTACTATAGACTAACACGGCTACCCCTTTGGAATTTGTATATGAGAGACAGACAGTCAGGGCCGTGAGGCTCCGTCATTTATTATTGTTATCCCAGTAGGGTATAGATGCCACAATCAAGGATCAGGGCCCCACTGTGCTTCCATCAAGATCCGAGGTCCCCTCTCATGACAGGTGCTGTATAGCCTCCAACCAAGTTAAGGAGGACCCACTGCACCAGGTGCTGCATAGATCCTGACTGAGAGCAGAGTGGGAGCAGCATAGACCCCGACCCAGAGCATGGCCCCCCTTGTGCTGGCTCTGCACTGGTACATATTAAGAGACATCTCCCGCAGTCCCTAGAATCAGGGCTTCCTGTGCTAGGGCAAGTGTTGTTGAGGGCCTCAAGCCCACAACCCCATGGTAGGGGAAGCTTGCTGCTGACTGGGGTTCAAAAGGGATCTAAAAAGCTGCCAGCTCACCCTCCCCACAGCACGCCCCCCTCCCCACACGTCTACAAGAGCAGGTCCCTAGAGCTACAATGTCTTCTACTGCCATGCGAAACCCACCAGCCGGTGCCCCTGCCCTCTCGTTAGACTCGTAGGAGAATGACAATGCCCAGTGCAGCCCTGATCTCAACAAGGGTCTCTGCACCACCATGAGCTGCTCGGTAGGTGGAGGAATGTTAAGAGACTCTTGTCTTCTGTGCGTTGGGGCCATGTACTACAAACAGACCGGGGGTTACACCCATACCCACACTACAGAGGGGCCATCACAGAGCGAGCGGGTTAAAACAGAGCAGATGGTGGGATTCTACTAGGCCCCAATGGACAGTGCAGGCACTCAGCTCCTCTGCAAATCAGACCACATTTATTTAGGTGCCTGATGGGGACATTGGTGCTGAACTGCAGGCAGCCAGGTGTGGAGACTGAGGCCCCTCTGCTGCCTGGGCAGAGATGCATTGTGTTAACACTTTGGGGGCAGGAGCATTCTGGGAGCCATCAGATCTCCACCATAGAAGGCTCCTGGTGAAGAAGAGACAGATGAGGAGTCAGCCTGATGGCTCTGCATACGACCCTCCCTGTTCTGTGTCAAACCTGGGGCACGGAGGCGGTTGGGGCTCAGGAGAGAGAGAGAGCAGAGGATGGGACCATTTTTCTGTGACATCTCTTGCCATCAGACCCCACTACTGCAACCAGCTGATGAGCATGTGAATACGGGCCAAGTGCACATGCGATCCTGGGCGAGATAAGAAGACGAGAGAAACCGAGCCCTGCAGTCTGGGCACATGACTCATTTGTGGGTTTTTTTGATCATTCAGTGATGAATTTGTGAGGCCTGGTTTGTTATCAGGGCTTTTTCCATTGCTACTACCAGCCCCCTCAGTCATCTGGGCCTGGCAACACACACTAATACACCTATAAACACACCCATTCACTATAGATACACTATACACACACAATATACATACAACACACACTGCGCCTACCTGCCACCCCCAGAGTGACCAGATAGAAAGTAAAAACAATGAGAGTCCTGTGGCACCTTAAAGACTAACCAATTTCTTTGGGCATAAGCTTTCATGGGCCCCAACACACTTTGTCAGATGCATCTGACCAAGTGGGTTTGAGCCCTCGATAGCTTATGCCCAAAGAAATTGGCTAGTCTTTAAGGTGCCACAGGACTTTCATTTTTGCTGTACACAGACTAACACGGCTACCCCTCTGGAACTTCTCACCATGCAAGATAGAAAGTGTGAAAAATTGGGACAGGGGTGGAGAGTAACCGGGACCTATATCTGAAAAAGCCCCAAACATCAGGAGTGTCCCTATTAAACCAGGACATCTGAACACTCTACCCACCTCCCACCCTCACACCCCGGCATACTTTCATTGTAGGTACACCACATACACAGCCTACACTTGCCCACATCCTCACACATCACAAACATCTCCTCACAGAGCCTGTCTCTCCCCAGAACAGCTCCCCAGCCTTCCAAGGTGCCAGCCAGCCTCAGCGCTGTGACATCTCTGGGGAAATGTCCCCTGGGCTACATGTGACCCCATTAAATGGAATCCAACATTTGCTTTTAAACACTTCTTTCCAGAATCATCTGACCAGCCCTCACAAGCATGTTACCAAGACCTGTGTTGGGGCTGAGGCTGGACCAAGCCCTTGTGTCCTCTTTGGGGAGACGGGCCTCCACAGCAGCAGCTTCAGGACACTCTACTACCTGCAGAAAGAATGGGCCCATGGAAGCAGCGGTGACTGACCGAGACTCTGACAAAGCAATGGGGAGGGAATGGCAGCCGAAGGCGACGGACCAAGCTTGCTGGGTCTCAGGCTGTTCTCCCGCCAATGCTCCATAGAGGAGTCAGCAGGATCAAGCAGAGAGAGGGAGGGGATCCCATGGGCATCTACGGGCCGAATAAACTGTGACATGAATGTTCCCTTCTACCCCATCTGGTTACGGGGAAGAGCTGTCTCACCACAAAGACAGAGGTCAGTGAATTTAACATCAGCTCAGGGTCTCCAAACCCGGATCTCTGTGTGGTTCATACACATTGATTGGTGCAGGCTCATAGCCCCTTGGTGAGTACATCAGGGCCCTTAATGGTATTTTACTAAGTGGAAACCAATGGTGAAGAAGAGACTCACTCAAGGTTCACAGCCTGTCAGAGCAGAGTGGGGAATGGAACGTGAGAATCCGAGTGTCTCCCCACAAATTCTTGGCACTTGACTCAGCTGCCTTCACAGACCTAGCGATGGAACCCAGGAGTCCTGGCTCCCAACAGCCCTGCTCTAACCCACAAGACTTCCCCACCTCCAAGAGTCAGGGATAGAACCCAGGAGTCCTGTGCCCCAGCTCCATTGATTATAAAATACGTTTATTACACAACATGCAGCCACCCCCACCCCAGATCGCCATGATGCCTGATACCAGATAGCCACAGCACCCCATCAGACTCAGGTGAGCATGTTTGAATGGACAGAGCTATGCAGATTCTGATTAGCCTGTGTACCTACAACGGCCCCCCCAACAGCTAGGAGGCCTCTCTCTCCTCCAGCTCCAGTGTAATGCGGAAGGGTCACTGGCCTGCGCTAGGAAGACCCCAGTCCCTTCGGCACTGAACCCTGACCACCGGTGCATTATAGGGGTGGGGCTGGGGGGGTCCAAGACCTCTGGCAAAGCCCAGGGGATGCCAGGCTGGGTGAGCCCTGTGAGGGAAAGGGGCAGGCCATGGGGTGCAGGGCCAAGCCCCCTTGGTTCAATCCCAGCCCCTGGTGATCAGCACTTCCAGCCACTGCAGCACCCCCACTGAATCCTCCCTCTGAGGGAGCCTGCAGCACTCACTGCCAGCACCACATACCTGAGGCATGGCTCATTGAAAGGAGACACGCGGAGCCTTCCCTCCCCCAGCCCTAGCACTGGCAGAAGAACCTTTGGCCTGGCTGGACTCACGCTTCCAGGGCCTCACCAGGAGCAGGAGGGTGACTTCCAGCAGACGGGGTGCGGGGTCCTGCCCCGGGCTAGGAACCACCTGAGCCTAAGGCCACTAGCCCAAGGCCAGCTCTAGATGTGGCTGTGAGTGCATCAGTTCCCCTCTCTGCAACTAGCTAAGGGGCATCACTCCCCTCAGCGATGTGATTCACCCCCATGCTCCATGTGCATCGCCTGCGAACTGCCACCCCCAACAGGGGAGGAACTGCTCTGCAGAGCACCAGTGCCGGGGTCACACTCCCAGCTCCCATTCTGGCCTCCCTTGGGGCCTCTCTGTACAGCTCCATGGTACTGTACTGTATTGTTGGGGCAGGCCCAGGGAGAAGAGGGGCAGTTGGGGGAGGGGGCGGCATGGCCACTGCGCGCGGGGACTGATTCCCTATTTTCTGCGACTGGGAGCATTTCAGTCCTTTAGGCACATGTGCAAAGAGCAGCCGAAAGTCCTGCCCAGGTGTCTGAGCAATGCTGGGCTCCTGCGTGACTCCTCACAGGCAGCTGGAGCTGCCAGACCCGACACAGTCCCCTGTCCACACTCCCTCCAGGCTGCACCACGCCCAGCTCAGCCACAATGGTCATGAAGTGCAGCGGCCGACACAGATACCCGGTTCCCCACAGCCCCTCGGTGCAGGTGCCAGGGCACAACTGCCGTGAGCTACCCACACTCGATTGACCGAGCTCACTTGGCCTCCAGACCTGAGCAATAACCTGGCCTCGAGTGCACAGTTTTGCCCCGGCCTCCTCCCCATCTTTTGTCAGTCCAGCTGGCCTGCGTGGCATTGCCGAACTGAGACTGACATGGGTGCCTGCCTCTTCTACATGGGCAGCACTTGGAACTCCCCAGCTCTCTCCCTCCCTCCCCCAGAGAGTCAGAGAACTGGTTTGGTGAGGAGATGCCAGAGAACAGTGAAGCCTGTTTATGATTGATCATGGAGAAGGCAGGGTGGGGACTGGAAGCAGCAAAGAGCTGTGCGGGGTGTGGGAGTCGACTTGGACAAGCCCCACTGGGGCACCGTGAGCAACGTGCCAGAGCCGCCCACTTGTGGCAATAAACCCATCAGCCACAGAGGGAGCAAGATGCTCTACCAGGTGGGGAAATTTGCCCTGCTCAGACCCTGAAGAGTGACTCGGCATCTTGGGCTGGAGAACACAGGCAGCAAAATGGGGTTGCTAAAAGCACCTCTCAGGAAGTGAGTGTGCAAAGGGTGTGGGGTGGGACTGCAGGGCAGGTGTCACAGAAAGCGGCAGAAAGCCCATTCTAAGATGGGCTCCCATTTGGTTTCTCCAGCATCTGCAGGGGAACCACCAAAGATATTACAGCACAGAAAAGAGGCAGGGCTAGCACTGGACGCAATGCCAGGACTCCAGCAGGGGATACTGGACGCTCCCCTGCCCCTTCCGTCACACACGCAATATCCAACATCCCCATGAGAAGCAAGTGGCCTGTCCCCTGGGGCTTTCCAACACCTCCCTGAGCCCACGCTCCAAAGAGCTAAGTTTCAGTCTCTCAGAACAAGATGTGTGTAGGGCCCCGGTGTAAACATTTTGAGCTCTTAGCACAGGAAAGAGAATCTATCACATCTGAGGCAGAAAAGTTCCCTGACAGGAACGGAGCCGGCAGGTTGCATGCTCTGAACTGCACAAGGAGAATGGAGCAGATTGCTGGGCCCAAGCATTTTTAAAACAACTTGCAGGAAGCTGTGCCTGTCTAGAACTAAGCCAAGCTCCATGGTGCAGCTCGTTCACTCTCCAGGTCCCTGGGGCTCTGTTTAACACAGGATCTTGCTAGCTTGCTCCCACAGTAAAAAGTCTGACTTTGTAACGCCCTGGCCTGCTTCCAGGCCTGCTCCCCGCCTCCTGGGAGATTCTCTAAGGGCCTAGTTCTGGGATGGGAAGCGTATTTTCCACACAGGCTGGGTGGCTGCAAAGCAAAGGGAAAGGGGAGGAGGCTTCTGGGGGCTGGCCTCAACGTAGGCTCCCGGGGAACCGTTTCTTGCTGACTCCTCTAAAGCGGCTCTGGCTGCCACTAGGCAGTGAATCAGAAGCCAACAGCGTGAATGGGAGCGGCCTGGCAGGAAGAGCCCATTCTACTCGCCATGAGTCAGTGGAAATGCAGAAGTTGATCAGAGATTCTTAAAAGAAAATTCGTATTGCCATAGCGACCTGGCGGGGAGAGCCCAGGGCCCACAGCTGCCAGCTCACCCTGCCCCAGCTCAGCTTCCTTGGGCAGTTTTTAGCTGCCCCACGAGGTCCTGGCAAAGCCAGCGGATTTCAAAAGGGCTGAGCTAGCTGGGAAATCGATGCTCCCTCACATGACAGCTGCACACCACGCCGGGCACATTCCAACAAAGAAGGACATTCACACACAGCCAGCCCCCAGAAATAGTCCCCCAGTGCTTCATAAACAAGCCTGCCTAGCTATAAAATGCAGCTCTCCGTGCAGGCAATTCGGTGGCGAGATTCAGAAATGGGGGGTCAGGCTGCAGCGCCAAGTGTGGTGTGTTAGAGACCACAAGTGTCATATGAAGAAGGCAAGACAGGTAGACAGATAGATCACTTGGTCTCTGGCAGCTGAGAACCAGCCTTGTGGCCTGTTGAGAAGGGCTGCATGTCTCCTGCCCACGCACACCCTTGCCAGGCCCAGGACAGGCAGCTGGTACTTGGACCCTCACACTGTCCGCCTGAGCCTGCCACTGTCAGTCTAATTCCCTCCCCAACCAGAGCGCTGCTCCTGCATTGATACAGGCTGCCCTGGGCTTCCTGCTGTCACTCATTCAGCAGCCACCCAGCCCTGTTCCCCACCCTTGGGCAGTCCCGGCCCTGAGAATTTAACTCTTTGCATGTTCAGGCAGCATCGTCTCAGTAGGGAGTCTCTCAGATGCAGCAAGTATGTGCATGGGCCAGCAGGACAGGGTTGCAGAGAACTCACACACACAGCTCACACCTCAGGGCACACACTCCCCTAGGAATCCCTTCATTCCTCTTAATGATGCACAGCTAGCTGGAGAGCTGCTGCCACTCAATTCCTGCTCGCCCTTGGAGAAGACGTAGCTGGCTCTGATCTGAGTAAGCTCAAAAGCTTGTCTCTCTCACCAACAGAAGTTGGTCCAATCAAAGATATTAACTCACCCACGTTGTCTCTCTGGGCCATGCAGGGACAGGGATGGGAATTCCACAGGCCAAGTGCCTGAATTCTTAGTAGGTTAAACAAGGCGCCCTGTTACTGACAGATAAGAGACAGATGTGTCAGGGAACCAGCACAGCATCCAAAAGAAATGCAACCTCGTCCCATTTGCCAGAATCCAAGCTCCTGTTGAGCTGCAGGGAGGGAGCCCATAGTCCTTGCTGTAACTAACAGACACTGCTGTGGAGAAGCTCACAGCACTGGCACAGATGAGGCACTGCTGTGGGGAAGCTCACAGCACTGGCACCGATGAGGCACTGCTGTGGGGAAGCTCACAGCACTGGCACCGATGAGGCCCTGCTGTGGGGAAGCTCACAGCACTGGCACAGATGAGGCACTGCTGTGGGGAAGCTCACACTGCCAAGTTCCTGCTGTCAGAGAACAGCCCTTGTAAGGTTGTCCTCACTGAAATAATGATGCTTTTGTTCTGGGGCAGAGTCAGAGCTGCTGCTGAGTGAGCTACAGGCAGGATCAGGATGGGGACACTGGAATGTTGGAGAGGTTTCCGTTGCTCTGGCAACAGCTGTATTTACTCCAGATGTGGCTGCGCTCACAGAAACCACGGAGGGCCGGAAATCCCTCTGTCGGTCAGTTCTTCACGTCATGGATGGTCTCCCCTCACCCCACTTTGTACATACAAGGCACAGAGGGGAAATGGCACATTTACTCCTTCTGTGCAGTTGGCCAGGCTGCAGGGGCACCTCACAGCTTCCTGGACCATGTGGAAATAGCTCTTCAGCTGTTCAGAGTGCTGCAAGTGAAGATGATGAGGGGTCCCCTGGGGTATTAGAGGGCAGGCAATGGGGAAGAACTCAGTCAGGACTTCAGTTTCCTGCAGGCATATCCTCCACTTCTTCCTGGGAGGTGAGCAGAGCATGTGCCCATCTGTATTTGATCCTTCCCTCCAGCTCTCAGCCAGCAGCATTTGTGCAACACCCCACCCACGGGCAGCTGCTTCCACCAGCCCTGCAAAACTAAGGGGGACTGCTGGAGGTGCAGGGCAAACAGCACCTTGCAAAGGGCAGCAGGCAGTGGCAGCTGGTAACATGGAGAGACAGACAGACAGACATAGGGAGGGAGAGTGACTAATGGCCTCATCAGAATCTGCAGTAAAACTACACACTGGGATTTTTCAGATTCCAAGCTGGTGCTCAGCCATGGCCTTTCCTGAGCTACACGCCAAGCACAGTGCCAGGTTTCAGTTCCTGGCATGGGGAAAGCCTCCTCCATGGGAGGGAGAGAGGGGCTGAAGTTAGTCAGGAAAGCTCAGTGCTGCCAAAAAGACCTGGAGAATCATTGTTGCCTTTAGAGTCAGGAGCCAGGCTCTGCAAACAACGCCCAAGGCAGCCTCCCTGTTACATAAACCCAAATGCACAGCCCCATATCACTGCGCGTCTCATGGTCGTTAAAAGACACAGGCGCAGCAGCAAACTTGGAAGCCTTGGTCATTGCTTCCTGAGCTCTTCAATTCCCCCTGCAGCTTTCATTGACTACAGGATTCTTCCATGCTTCCTGTCCTAAACTGTTGTGCAATATTGCTCTGCTTTGTTAAACAGCTGCCACATCCCATCCTCGAAACAGCTGCATTTCAGTGAACAATAAGGGAGCCACGTACATACAGCAACCACATCTTATTCTAGCCCCTGAAATGCTGCATCTGTCACCATCAGGCAAGCCATCCCTTTATAAACAGCTCCCACGCCCCACTGCAGCGGTGGCTGCATCTTAGGGCTGGACATATATGTCATATGTACTTCAAGCTGACTTAGCTAACAGCAATACTAACAAGACTCTTACACTTATATGCCCTTTCGAAGGGCAGAGGAAACAAAGACCAAGATCTGATGAAGGTGCACAAGGTGGCAGAATTGGAATTAAAGACTCTTGGCTCCCAGCACCATGCTCTGGCCACTAGACACCACTTCTTTTTGTACGTACAGTCCAACCCTGTCCCTGTAATATCTGAGCCCCTTGTAATCACTGAACATTTATCTCCACAATCTCCCTGTGACAAGCAGGGCAATGCAGCAGGGGGAAACCGAGGCACAGAGTGACTAAGTGATATGCCAAGGTCATCCATGGAATTTGGGGTGGAGGGGGGAATTGAGCATAGGCCTCACAAGCCCCTGACCAGTGCATTATACTTTCACCAATCCACCCTTACCCTCACTCACATTGTGACTCTCAGATGCTGAGGTGTTCGTATCAAAGCTCTCTTATCAAAACCCTCCATCACTCCAAAGGGGTTTTATCCATTCAGGCCCCGTCACCATCCCCCTGGGAAGATGCCTCCACCCCAGTCCTAAGGGGATGTGCCAGGCTCCTAGATGGATCATTTGGACCAGAATGTCAGAGCCCCAAATCAACCCCACCCTCCACCCCCACCAGATGCAAGTCCAGAGGCTGTAGAGGACACACCTTTGGTTGCCATGGCAGTGAGGGATTTAAAGATTAGGAAAGTCGCAGGAGAAATGTGAGTACAGCCGCTGGTTCCCATGGAAACCCAAAGCAGCTGTGTCCCTTTCCTTACATCCTTCCTAGAGGCTTTCCCTGCTGCCAGCAACAAGGTACAAAGAATTCGAATAGCAGCAGTGATGTGTCCGTCTGAGTCACTGCACGCCGGATGCCTGCGCTGGCAGAGCCGCCCACTTACCCCGGACAATGGTTGCAAAATTACGCAGTGTTGGAGCCTAGGATCAAGCTACAGGACTGCAACCATGCCACACCACAGGGGCTGGACATCTTCATAGCCCCCGCCCACACAGAGGCAAGGCTCAACCCTCTCCCCAGAACAGACACAGAGGCAGAGATGCACAGACCAGGCTTCCGTGCAGCATTTAAAAGACTGACATGGTACCAGCAGCTCCCCTGTTGCCCCCCTCCCTAGAGTCAACACAGCCTGCTTCTTCCTGACCCAAGGCACCCATCCCACCCCAGAGGAGGCCAAATTACTTTGCCATGTCCCAGAAGCACCCAGCCCCTCTCCAGTTTAGGCATAGCCACCTGCCCCCTTGCCCTAGTGCTGCATTGTATACATCATTTGCCTCGTGATGCAGTTGAGAGCTTGTCACCAACTCCAACAATGCAACAGGCGTTTGCAGCCTTTCTGTTGCAAAATCACTTTTCAATGAGCTGGGGAGCCAGGAAGGAAAATCTGTCACCTCCAGTGAGTCACAGACCACATGGAGAGTGGGAGAGGAAGGGGTCTGATGACTGGAGAAAGGGCATGGTCCTCACCCCGCACGAGGGTGACCCACTGGCACCAGAGTCAGGGAGAAGAGCATCAGGTTTAGGTCTATTCCCGGCTCCTTGGGAGGGACCCTGGGCAAATCCTTTTCCCTCTCTGTGTTGTCCTTCTAACACTCCCACTGTCAGTCTGATACCACCTGCCTATGCTGCTCCATGTCCCAGCAGCTATGTTCCACAGAGGCCAATGCAGAAATGTGGGTGTGTGTTCACATTTGGGTGACTTGGGTTCCATTCCCTGCTGTATCCCACACCTCTGTCTGATCTTGGATATTTAGCCTTTCTGTGACTCAGCATGGCCCAAGGGATTGGGAGACTAAATACCTTCATTAGAGAATAGCATGTGTTTGAATACTAAGAAAATGGAGGCTAGATAAGCACCTCATCCAGATGACAGACCTCTCCTGAGTCAATCCCAATCCCCCTAGGAGAGGGGCAGTTTCCTATTCTAGCTCACACCCCTTTCACTGAGAAGACAGTCCCCAAACTGCCAGGAAGCAATTTCCCCACCTGTGACTCTAAAAGGCCAAGCAGCTCCTGGCAGGAAGCCAGTGTGGCCAACTCTTGTGATTTTATCATGAGTCTCTCCAGCTATTTTTTTAAAGGCCCAGTCTCAGAGTCACAGGATTCTTGGCAAATCCCGGTTTTCATTAAAGTGGTCTCTAGCCCTCGGTAGAGAGGAAAGTGTGAAAACATGACTGGGGTGTGACTCAAATGCTCCGAAACCAGGAGGCAATCGAAAAGAAAGAAGACAAATGTTTATTTATGAACTCCCATGGGTTTGGGTGCTCGTTGCATGAGTTTTGAACATGAGGAGCTGGGGAAGTGGGGTTCACTGTGGATCTTTGGCTCCAGGCATGACACAGCTGGTCTGAGTGTCCTCTAACTAACGGGGATGTGACTCCACTGATGGCTGACATTGCTATAAATGACTGCAGGCTCAGGCCCCTGCATTTCCATCCGGGCACCGCTCAGTACCTCCTGCCCACGGGACATCCCTTTTTTACACAGCCAACAATTGCTGTGTCTAAATAAAAGCTCCTCCAAACACCCCGAGATGAGTCATCCACTGCCACGGAGCTGTTGACATGGAAAAGGCTCCCATCTGGTCTGCAAGCTGCAAGCAGGGCAGCGAACAGGTTAGCTGACACGGGGCTTTTGCAGGCAGGTGATGGCTCCTGAAGGACAGCTTAGCCTCTGCGCAGCACTGTCCCCACAAAAACCAGCAGGCCAAGCTCCCCCTGAGAGACACTGGGGGTAGGGGTGGGGGATCCTTCTGCACACTCCAGTAAGGGGAAATAGCCCCACCCTCAGAAGCCAGGTTCCCCTCCAGCTGCTGAGGCATTAAGAGAAGGCTCCATAGCCAAAGCATCCTGGCCACGGCTGTCGCCACCTGCCTATGGAGCCATCCTGCACTCTCCCCTTACAAGGAACAATCTAGCAAGACTTGGTGCTGAGAGCTGTTTGCTGCAGCCCCCCCAAAGCCTTGTCCTTTGGCCAGCGCTGGGTGTCTCCTCGCTGCAGCATCTGCATCCTTGACAAACTTGACGAACACTCTTGACATCCTTGACAAAATCTAGAACCTGTGGGGTGAGCTCACGCAGCAGGAGACTTGGTGGGGCCTTTGTGTGGGTGGAGAGACTTATTCCAGCCTGTCATTAACGTAAACAGGGAGGGCACACCTGCACCGTGCAAGGGAAAAAAGCCCCCAGTCCAACCTCCCAGGGTGCCAGAATCCCATGGGAGACGCTTGGTATTTGGCGCTGCCTCCCACAGTCTGTCCAGTGCCCTAGTTACCCAACGCAGCGCTCCCACATGGCTCTGCCTGAGACAGGCTGCTGACTCCCAGTGCACTGAATGGGGAGAGACTATACTGGGGTGGGGCTCTGGCTTAAATCCTAGGAGCTCATGCCTCTGGATACCCAACCTTATCACAAAGGCCTCCATCCCCTGCAGAAGAGCAGAGCTGTCGCTGCAGAGCACTCATGAACCAAAGGTAAAGGGCTCACCCGCCAAGTACAAGCCTCCCCTCGCACCCCCCGAGCAGTGAGTAAAGTTGGTATGGGGCAAAGGGCAGCACAGGGTGGAGGTCCTGCACAGGGACAGGCCTCTGTGTCCCCTTGCTTTCCCAGATGGACACTCTTCCCTTCATGGCAGGGAGGGGGAGCTCTCAGGGTGCAGATGATTGGTGGGTGCAGTAGCCCAGTGATTCCCAACCTGGGGTGTGCGACCCTCTTGGGGGAACACCAAAGATTACAGGGGGTCCAGGAGGCTTCAGTAATACTGAGGTCATTTAGTCCCCCAAACTCCACACTGCCCGGAGCAGAGGGGCAGCCCCCACCCCCAAGCCCCATGCTAGCTGGGCTCATGACTGAAGTGAAGACGCCCCCCCCCCCCCCCACCAAGGGACAACACCACCAGCCCCACACCAGTTGGGTGTCCAGCTGGAGAAAAGCAGCCCCGGCAATCCACCAGCACTGCCCTCGGTTATCCTCAATCCATGAGGGACTGAAAAGTGGGGAGCAGGGCACACGGGGTGTATAGTGGCAGTTGTACCAGGGAAGACTTAGCTTCTTACTCAGAAAAGTCATTTATTATTACTATTATTAATGGAATTTAGTGTTGGTTTTATCACTGTCTGTGTTCGTAGGGGGTATAAGGCTATGTCTACACTTGTGAATTTAAGTCAATTTAGCATGTCCACACTTCAATTTTAAGTTGACTTTGGGGGGACCCTACCACACTGGACGCCTAGGTCAACTGCTAGGGGGACCTTGGATATGTCCACGGTGGCAGGGGGGGCATCCCTTGCCAAGTGCCAGGGGGCTCAGCCTTTACCCCATTGTACCTGGGTACAATGGGGCAAAGGGGGACAGGGACCCTGGCAGGGCATAGGGGCAGGGTGGGCAGGGCTCTGCCCTGCCCCATGGAGGGGCACGCCAGGCTCTCCCTGTGCTACCCCCCTGGCAAGGAGGGCAGTGGGGAAGTCCTGGAGAGCCCTAAGTCAACTTAGGGCTACTCCAGGTCTACACTGGCTTAAGTCGACTTTAGAAAGTCAACTTAAGCCTAAAGTCGACTTTAAATGAGGTTTAACAAAGCTCTCACCCCACATCTGCCCTTTCCCCAGCAATGAATCCACTCCCTGGGTCAGTCCCCATCTCGACTCACCTCTGGGGTTCTTCACACTCCCCCGCAGGGCTGGTGCTGCTGCCGCAGGGTCGGCTTCCAAGCTGTGGCCCCTCACACCCAGGCCAGGACTATGTGGGGAGTGGAGAAGAGGTGGAGCTGACTCATTGATCACAAGAGGGGAAGGGGCCAGGGGTGGAGGTTCACCCAGCAGTGGGGCCACCATTGCCCTCCTGCCCTGGGGTGTCTGGCGGTGAGGGGAGCAGTGGGGTTGTCTTGCAACTGTGTTGGTTGGTGGCTCAGCCAGGACAAGGGCAGGTAGGCTCCCCCCCATGCAGGGCTCGGCTCGGCTCAGTTCAGGCAGGGCTCCAGGCAGCCAGCCCACCCAAAATCCCGGGATTCATAAAAAGACAGTTGGCAATGTTGCCTGCTCCCCAGAACTCCACTCTGGATCCACCCAGCTCCAACGCCCCATTCCCTGCTCCCCAGAATCCCCTGAGGTCTTGCTTGACCTCAGCACAGCTCTTCATTCTGTTATCCAGAACTCCCCAAACCCCTGGCCAGACCCAGTGCCCCATTTCCCATTCCTCAGAATTCCCCAGTCCCCCATTCCTTGTGACTCAAGCAGGGGGAGCAGGTCTGAGGGGGATTGTATCTGAGGCGATAGGGGATAAGCGTGCAGGGAACTGGGAAACAGACAGGGCTGGTAACCAAAGCAGGTGCAATACCTCCTCCCCCAGCCCCTGCCTCAGAGACATTTGATTTGCAGAGAACGTCAGGGAGAGCTGTGGGCTGGAAGGCACGAAAGTCCAGATGGGACCCCAGGACAAGCAGAGGTGGAAGGAGGGGGGGTTATGGCTTATCCACACACATCCCAGCATGTAATGAAAGGGGCTGGGACTGGGGGTGAGGGGAGCAATGTGCAAACCTTGGGTGTGTTGAGCAACCCACTAGGATCAAGGAGATAAAGCGTCTCCCTAGCAGCGCAGGATGGTGCAATAGGGGAGAACAGCTGGGTCTGCACCTCCCCGCTCAGGGGCTCGAACATTGCAGAGCCTTGCCTGAGCTGGGCAATGCCTCACCCCTCTCTAGGCAAAACCAGACAGCCCTGCTTGCGCCATCCCGGGGTGGGGGGGCGGGACGGGGACAGGACACTCTCTCCTTAGAGGGGGAGGCCTGGCTCACTTAACCTAACCCTTCCCCCCCATCCCCACTTCAACTCAGCCATGAGCATGTGTCTGGCCTGCAGGACACATCCGCCAACAAAGCACCACCTCCCCTAGCCAAGAGAAGCCTCCGGAGCATTCCTGCTCTCCCCACACACAGGCGTCCCCGGAGCTGTCATAGAGAAGGCTGGCTCCCAGCCCCTCTCCTCGCTGTGTGCTGCCTCTCCAGCTGCCAGTTTGTCCAGGGACACGGGAAAGGGGGCTCCTCTTGTTTTACCCAGGGAAGATGCCTCCCATTGCATCTGCAGCCAGTTACGACTCACCCTGGAAGTCTGGCTCAGATGCAGGCCTGCTTCCACTCCAGTGATGCCAACCACACCACCAGGGCTGGCTCATGCACCATCCCATAAAAGCTGCTACCCAAGGGCCTGGCTTCCCCTGGCTTCTGTTGTTCTTTGTGCAAACAATAATGCCCCAGTCACTAGCCCATCATGCTAGGTGCTGGACAGACACAGAGAGAGGACACCCTTTGCCCCAAAGAACTTCTCATTGCTCCCAGTCTCTCTGGGAGCATCATCTGCCAGGGAGCACCCTGCCAAGGCTTCTTGGTTTAATTGGAAGCTTTCATACCTTGGCAATAAACTGCAGAGTCCACTGAAAAATGATGCTTCGCTCATCCCAGCAGCACTGAAAAGACCAAGGGCATTTCACAGGCAATCACACCCTGCGGCCTGATGCCAGCAGGCCAGGGCAAGCTGAGAGAGGGGGTGGGGCAGGGAAGGATTCCCAAAAGGAAGCTCAGTTAGGTTGCAACTCCCTGGTGAAGGCACTCCTTAATCACGGAGATTGCTAGTAAAACAAAGAGCTGGGGCTATGGATGGGCCCAGAAAGCACACCCACAGCCTGGCTGGGGCTGGCTCTCGCTGGGGAGGGATTCCCATGTCCTTCATGCTGCCCAGGGAGTGCAAGCTGCTGTGAAAAGAGCTCCCAGCCCAGCCGCCCAGGGTGTGCCTGCCTAGATGGAGGAAACTCCAAGGGGTGGGGGAGATTGTTTGCCTTTCTACCAGAGCCTGGTCTAAACCAGGGCGTGTTTGGCTCAGTAATTAGGGGCAAAGGCAGAGCTACGCCTCCTGCAGACTTGGCGCTCATACAACCCCTCCTTTCCCAGCTCTATTCCTTCCCTTTAAAAGTCTTAAAAGCTACAAGTCAGCAGGCTTCTGCCCATTTCCTGCATGCCCAAGGCTGTCTGAGCAGGCCCCTGTCTCTACAGGACCTGGCATTCAGTTGCAGAAACTTAGCACCTGCAGAGCCACTTCACTGGGGGCTCATGATGGCAGGAATGGGCACGGCCTGAGTACCAAGAGGGATCCACAGATTATTCTGCATGGTGCCTTCTAGACAAACCCTGTCCCCAGTGAATTGCAGGCATAGAATCATAGAAACTGGAAGGGACCCCGAGGGGTCATTGAGCCCAGTCCCCTGCACTCGTGGCAGGACCAAGTACCCTCTTAAGCCATCCCTGACAGGTGTTTGTCTAACCTGCTCCTAAAAGCTTCCAATGATAGAGATTCCGCAACCTGCCCATGCAACTTATTCCAGCGGTTAATCACCCTGACAGTTAGGAACTTTTCCCTAATGTCCAACCTAAAACTCTCTTACCATAATTTAAGCCCATTGCTTCTTGTCCTGTCATCAGCGGTTAAGGAGAACAATTTTTCTCCCTCCTCCTCATGACAACCTTTTAGGTACTTGAAAACTGTTATCATGTCCCCTCTCAGTCTCAGACTGAACAAACCCAGCTCTTTGGCTACGTCTACACTAGCAATTTAGGTCGACTTAATTACTCCCTGTCTACACCAGACTTTCATTAAGTCAGGGGTCGGCAATCTTTGCTGGCCCCTGTGCCAGCCCTGCCCACCGCACCTTTAGCAGGTGCTGGGGGCGGGGCCAAAAGGGGGTGGAGCCAGGCTTCCAGTGCCCTGCCGGCTGGGACCTGGGCTGGCATCCTCCAGCGGGCGGCCTCCGTTTTCCGGCCCCGGGGCTGGCTCCCGTCCACAGGGGCAGCCCGTGGTTAAAGTCGACTTAAATACACAAGTGTAGACATAGCCATAGAGAGCTATCAGGTTGGTTTGACACAATTTGTTCTTGACAAATCCATGCTGACTATCACTTAACACCTTATTCTCTTCTAGATGTTTGCTAATTGATTCCTTAATTATTTCCTCCATTATTTTTCCTTGTACAGAAGTTAAACTGACTGGTCTATAATTCCCTGGGTTATCCTTATTTTCCTTTTTATAGATGGATACTACATTCGCTCTTTTCCCATCCTCTGGGACCTCGCCAGTTTTCCATGATTTTTCAAAGATAATAGCCAATAGCTCAGATATCTCCTGAGTCAGCTCCTTGAGTATTCTAGGGTGCATATCATCAGGCTCTGGTGACTTGAAGACATCTAACTTGTCTAAGTAGTTTTTAACTTGTTCTTTCCCTATTTTAGCTTCTGATCCTATCTCATTTTTACTGCCCTCCCCTACATCAGGCATCCAATCACCACCAACATTCTCGGTGAAGACCGACACAAAGAAATAATTTAGTTCCTCTGCCATTTCCACATTTTCTGTTATTATTTTTCCCTCTTTGTTGAGTAACGCTCCTATGCTGGCCTGGGTCTTCCTCTTATTTCTAATGTATTTTTTAAAAAATATTGTTACCCTTTTATACCTTCAGCTAGTTTGATCTCTGTTAGTGCTTTGCCCTTTCTGATTTTTGTGTTATTTGTTTATAGTCATCCTTTGTGATTTGTCCCAGTTTCTACTTTTTTAGGACTCTTTCTTTATTTTTAGATTATTGAAAATTTCCTGGTTCAGCCAGGGTGCTCTCTTGCCATACTTCCTATCCTTCCTATGCATTGGAATAGTTTGCTTTTGTGTCCTTAATAATGTCTCTTTGAAAAACTGCCAGCTGTCTTCGTTTGTTTTTCCTCTTAGACATGCTTCCCATGGGATCCTACCTACCAACTCCCTGAGTGTGCTAAAGTCTACCTTCTTGAAATCTATTGTCTTTATTTTGGTGTTCTATCTCCTACCATTCCTTAGAATCATGAACTCTACCATTTCATGATCACTTTCATCTAAGTTACCTTCCACTTTCAAAGTCTCAACCAGTTCCTCTCTGTTTGTCAAAATCAAGTCGAGAAAAGCCTCTCCCCTAGTTGTTTTCTCCAGTTTTTTAAATAAAAAATTGTTTCCAATACATTCCAAGAACTTGTTGGATAATATCTTGCAGTGTTATTTTCCTAACAGATGTCTGGGTAGTTGAATCCCCCATCACCACCAAGTCCTGTGCTTAATTGTTGAAAAAAAGCTTCATCCACCTCTTCTTCCTGGTTAGGTGGCCTGTACTGGACCCCTACCATGATATCACCCTTGTTTTTTACTCCTTTTATATTTGCCCGGGGACGTTAATGTGTTTGTCTCCTATTTCCATCTCCACCTCATTCCAAGTATACACATTTTTAATATACAAGGCAACACCACCTCCCTTTTTTCTAAGCAAGCTGTCCTTTCTAAGCAAGCTGTACTCTGCTATGTTAATCTTCCAGTCACGTGTATTATCCCACCAAGGCTCTGTGGTCAGGCCCCCAGTCACTCCCATGTACAACCCAGTTGCTTCTAGGGTTCTGGGAAACTCTCAGTTACTCCATGCACTTGAATATACCACTCCCCCGGCCCTAGAAGAGGGTGATTGCTGCAAAGATGCTCAGGGGGCAGGAGGAGGCCAGGAGACCAAGGCCTCTCTCGCAGCTTGGTTGCACCAGAAATTTGGGGTTTGGCTCATTTGGTCTTTGGCAGAAAGTATCTTGAGCATGTTTCAGTTTCTTATCCAAAACCTTGGAGCCAAAAGAAGAAAAATTAGGAGTAGGGGTGAAACCACAAAAATTCCCACAGAAAAATCTGTTGTGAGGAAAAAATTGTCCTTGTGCCTCAAGTAGCCCCACCTATAAGAAGGAAGATAGATGGCAAGAGCTCAAGGGAACAATGGATTGGCACAAGACAGACAGCACCGAGGTCACTGTCGGAGGTGCAGATACTAGAGGCCCAGTGGTTAGAAGTGGGGTGCGGGGAGGGACATTGTGAGCCATTGAGGGACTCACCAGCATCAGGTGGCTCATATGGGACCAGCCTACTCCTTCCCTCAAAAGTGGCATCTTTGGCACTGGGCACGTGCCCCAAGTCCCAGTGACCCGCGTCCAGTCGGGGACCTGGGTCCCAGTCGCCAGCAGCCACGTGGTCCGGCCCTGACCCCAGCTGGGTACCTGGGGCCCAGCTGCCAGCAGCACAGTCCAATGCCATCCCAGCCAGGGATCTGGGGCTAGCCCACAGGCCTGAGGCAGAATCCAGCCCCAGCCTTGGCTGGGGATCCGGGGCCAGGCCACAGAATGGCAGTGGCAGCAGCCTGATCCAGACCAGATCAGCCACCACCCCAGGGGTGGGTGGGATCGGGCCCAGACCCCGAACCTATTTTTGGTGCAGTGACGCCCCTGCCTCAAAGACTTCATGGCGTTTTGGCTCCCTGAGGTTCCCAAGGAAGCTATTTTGGTTGGTTTAGGGGTGAGGAGCCAACGCTGGTGGATTTCTGATGTGCTGCACATTTCTGCAGCCACAATCTCACAGTTCTTGACTGTCCCTGAGAGTGGCTGGCCAGACCCACCTTACTGCTGCAGCCCACAGGAGATTCAGGGATGCGGGCAGTGTGGGGAAGCTCCAAGCCCAGGAGCTTAGTGGTGCGCATGGTGTCACGGGCCATTGGCGCAGCTCAGACTCTTTCCCTTAGCAAGATGGCGGCTCTCTCAAGAGCCCTGTGTGTGGAGGCACCCCCACGGCAAGGGTGGTTTTGGAGTATCGGGGTCAGGGGTGGCCCCTGAGTCAAATTACTTAACAGTCTAAGACTCAAAGCAGCAGGTGTGACAGCCCAACCAGAAGAGAGCGGAACCGGCTCTGTTGCTATCCTAGGCCGAGCCTGTCCGCATGGCTAACAAAGGCCATTGACCTACCAGCAACTCTTGTTAGAGTCACTGCAGCAGAATGAGGCCCCTGCCATGTTCCCTGCACCCTTCGGAGACATGCCACAGCAAACACCCAGATGATCCATTATAGCTCCCACTGCCCCTCCCACAATGCTTCACCTTGCAGCCTCCCTCCCCCATCTGCGTTCAAGTTCCAGAGGGGTAGCCGTGCTGGTCTATTGCAGGGAAACAAACAGAGTCCTGGGGCTATTTTAAAGACTAACAGATTTATTTATCGCATGAGCTTTCGTGGAGAAAATCCCACTTCGTCTTCAAAGCATCTGATGAAGTGGGGTTTTCTCTCACAAAAGCTCATGCGATAAATAAATCTGTCAGTCTTTAAAAGTGCCACAAGACTCTGTTTGTTCATCTGTGTTCAGTAATGCAGCCCCCCCTCATTCCCCCAGCTCTGCGCTGGAGCTCCCAATCTTCAGCATACAGCATCCCTTGCAATTCACTCCCTGTTGTGTGGATCCTTCTCTACAAGCCCTGGGCACATTGCCTGGATCCAAGCCCCCTGTTTACATGTAATGTGACCTCCATCAAAAGCTGGGCCAGACACCAATGGGGCCGTGTGCAAAACCCAGGCAGGGTGGCCCAGCCCAGCTCTGGAAGTGTTGAGTTTCCCTGCCTGGCCTCCCCCTGCGAGCGCTAGGGGGCAAGCGAGGAGGAGTGCACCCACTCAGCTGTGGGGAAGATACTGTGTGCCCTGCTGTCCCATGTGCTGGCACCTGACCCCACCCAGGCACCTTCTCCAGCTGGCACGGAGCAGCAGGGAGGTGGTGCGAGCTCTGCTCTGTTCTCTGCTGCCTTGGAGTTGGCTTTGCCTGTAACTCAGGGGAGGACAGTGGCCACGGGCTTAAGGACCAGCACTGCCTCCCCACCCCTACATACACAGTGTCTGTGCCCCACACACCCTAGGGGAAGTACCCTGAGCTCTGTACTCTGAGTAGGGAAGGACACCAGGCAGCAGGCAGAGGGGAAAGAGTGGGATTCTCTCCCCATGTAGGCTCTCCCTTGGGGAGCGTCCCCAGGTGAGGACAGCAGCCCTATCTAGCCCCCGAATCCTGTCTCACACCGGAGACCATCTATGGGCAGGCAGGCTGGGGAAAGGAGTTGAGGGCATAAGCTGCTGTCAGAGGCCAGGCTTCCCTGGCTCTGCCTGAAACCAAGAGCTGTCGCAGAGAGCTGCCCCCGTGGTCCTGCCTGTTGGTGAAGGGGCTCATTTTTGCCAAGGGGAAGGAAGAGGCCAGCTCAGGCAGCCATGGCGCAGTCTCCCTGGCCCCAGGATCAAGATGGCTCCTGAGGGCTTTGCCATCTCCTCCCAAACAATGAGGCTCAGAGTTGCTGCCTGGCGGCCCTTCCCTATCACTGAGATTCCACTAGAGTATCCACGAGCTGGCCCCAGAGTGCTAAGCCACATCCTGGTTACCAGCCCCACGGACCCCACCTCGGTCACCCACTGGCTTCCAGGTGGGGAGAAACCAACAAGAGGGAATGAGAGTGCAGGGGTCTTTCATCAAATTGGTGTGGGGACCTGAGGCTGGGGAGGCAGGACCAGATGTGGATAATACCAGATGGGTACCAATGCCACAGAGTCAGGATCCAGCTATGGGCAGGGGAAGGGAGCACAAGGCAGGGACTGACCCAGCCCAGCTGCAAGGAACCCAGGACCGCAGGAGACATGAAGCCAGGGATGCAGGTGCCTGACCCTCTTACATATGCACACAGCACCTGGCTTTTGCTCCTGCTACTGAGTCATGCTTAAGTCAACCTAAACTACTCCGTGTCCACACTGGGCTTTCCTTAAGTCAACTTAAGGAAAAGTTAAGTCCACTTAATAACATCTTGATTTAGGTCGACTTAAGCCAGTGTGGACGGGGATTAGCGCCTAAGTCCACCGGATTCAGTTGATTTAAAGTGTTAAGTCGACTTAATAAGGTCAAAAAGGGGCTATGTCTACACTAGAAAAGTTGTCGACTTTTGTTAAAGTCGACTTAACTTTTCTAGTGTAGACATAGCCAGAGTGCCTTGCAAATCAATAGTAGCGACTAGCGAGTCAGCCCTGGCCAGGCTGTGCCAAGCACATCTGTTGCCAGCTGTCCCATGCCAGCCAGGGCTGGAAGCCCAGAGCAGGGATCTCTAGCCACCTGCAAACAAGGATGGAGGGTGCATGGGTACCAAGGCATGCTGGGAGGCTCCCTGCGGGAAGGAAACACCATGTGGGTGTGCAGCAGCAAGCAGCAGCTGAATTTTTGAAGGGAGTGACCTGTACATACTCCAGAGCCTGCATCAGCCCCATCCCAGAGGAGGGGTTGAGGGTGCAGCACGCCCCCTGCCCCTCCCAGGTACACTGGGGCCTGCCTCACCCACTCTGCACCCCAGCACAAGAAGGGAAATACCTTTGCACTGAGAAATGTCTTATTCAGTGAGTGCCTGGCTTGTGAGTGAGAAAGGCAGGGCTGAGCTGGCCAGAAGGTCCTGGTTGGGGCCTGATCCTGATCCAGGAGCTGGAGCCCAGCTCACAAGACCATCCCCCAATCTGCCACTCCCAGCACCCGCTCAGAGAGGCCTCCACAAAAAGGCACCTTGCTGCCAAAGCCAGCTCGGCTGGTGGCTGGCAATTCACACTTTGTTTCAATTCCTGCCTCCTCCTTCTCCCCTCCCTGGGGCTCTGGCAGGGCTGGGCTCAGGCTGAGCAGCAACCTCCCTGCATTCTTCCCCACTGCCAGTAAACAAACAGGAATTTGGCCTAGGACCATGGGTTACTCTCTTGCCTTCCCCTGGCTCTCCGCCTGCCTCCCACGCTGGGCTGAATGCAGGGAGAGAGACTAGTCGAGAATACCCCGTCTGCCCACTCTGCACTGCAAGGGGCCGGGCTGCTCCCCACTTCCGAGGCAGTGTGGCACCAAGGACTCAGGTAGGTCAGTGCCAGGACAGAGGGCAGTCAAAGCAAGGGACAGGCTCTGCCTGGGCAAAGCCCCTTCCTTCCACTTGCCTCCGCTTCCCCACCAAGCTCAGGAAGCCGATATGTGGCACTCAGTGCTGGCAAAGGGCAGGGAGAGCTGGAGGCAAGAAAGGCATCGGAAGAGCAGGAACTGTTACAAAGAGCTCACACATCCCCCCCCTCCCGTGCCAAGGCAGGGCATAGTTACACACACACACACACACACACACACACACACCCTGGCCTGGTGCCATGGCAGGGATGTAGTTTTACACACACACAACCCAGTGCCACGGCAGGGCTGGAGATACACACACACACACACACACATACATCTCATTGCTAAGCATTTGGTGGCTCTCTGCAAACACCCCCACACAGACCGACATGCTGCGCCCTCCGCCCCCCATTGCTGGGCCCTGTGTCAGCCTGGGATTGCACCTCCAGCCTGATCCCTGGAGCATCCACACCACAAGAATCTGCACAGCCTTGTTTCTGGATGAAGCCCTCGCCTGGCTAGAGACCCAACAACCCTGTGTCTCTCTCTCCCCAGCCCCAGATGAATGGGAAGGAAGATGATAGCTCTGGGATGGCCTGCTGTCTCCGCCCAAGCTTGGAGCAAAAGGAAAACAGCTCACCACCAAGATAACATTCCAGGCCCACATTCCAGGCCCGGCCCTGGTGTTTCCGCATGCAGCAAAGCAGCAACACACAAACAGTCTCACGTGGGAACCAGCCACAGGGCGTCGGAGCCACCCTGAGACTAGCCCTCTCTTCCTCCCACCATCGCCTCCTCCAGAGCTCCCCTAGCACTGGGTCTGGGCCCTCCCACTTGGGACGTGAGCCACACAGCACCACGCCACTCTGACCACAGGTGGGATGTTAAACGCCTTTGCTTAAAGCGGTGGGAAAGGCCACGTGAAGGCTGGCTTCTTAGTGTAAATCAGCTTTCCTAGGGCCATTGGAAATGGAAGTGAGACTCCAAACCAAGAAAAAAGCACCCACCAAGGGCTTCCACTGAGACACACTTGTGTGCAGACCCCGAGCGAGTGGGCATTAGGTAGCCACATCACATTGCACAATATTGTACAGGGGTGGCCTGCATCCCACAGGTATCCTGCACCTTCCTCTGAGTATTGGCAATGGCTGTTGTCAGAGCTGGGACACTAGTTTAAATCACTCCCAGGCAGCACTGCTCTGCTCTGACTTGCCCTAACTCCCCACACAGAGAAACCTTATGTGCAAGGTGCTACCCAAAGCCAAGGCCCACAGGGAAGCTAGCTAACGCACAGAGACCCCCACCCTTGAGCCCCAGCAGGGCTATAACCCAGGCCTCATACTGCTGAAAGCATGGGCTTCTACAGCAGGTAAGAGGAATGGCTCCATCAGTGGGCAGCAATGGCAGGCTGTTATTTTCAGGTTTGGTCCTGCCTTTAGTGTGGGGATACACGCTGCACACTGAACCAGCAAGTTTGCCAGGCTCCCAGCCTAGCCCCAGGGGAGGGGGTTGTTGCCCATAATATTGCTCCCACAGCCTAACCCAGTGGTGTGCCACCATTAAAACACACCCTCCATGCCATGCAATGTGTCCCCATTAAAACTCTCCCACAGCCTCACATTATCCCCCCCCAATAAATTGTATCCCCACCTTAAATTTATCCCCCCCTCTATATTCTGCATCTTGATAGAACTCCCAAATACATTGGTGGTTCCCCTTATATGTTTTCCCACTCCAGGCTGCTGTGTCCCCCATACTGGGGGCAGATGGGCAGGTGGACTTCAGCAGACTGGAAGGGGGAAGGGAGCAGAACCAATGGCATGAAAGGTAGGGGAGAATAGGGGTGGGGCAAGGCTGAGGGGACAGCAAGGAGTGGGGGCGGCTTTTCCTCCAATCTGAGTATTCCTGAGGTTTATTTAAATCACAGGCTAGTCTTCCCCACCCTCCCCAGAGGTATGGGTCACTCCCTGCCAGAACTGTGGGGCAGCAGCAGTGACCTCCCCCTGGATGCAGGGGTTGCCCCCAGAGCTGTGCCTCCAACCAACGCAGAGACTCCTGCCAGGGCAGCCCCCACGCTGCAGTGCAACAGTTGCGCTTTCCTGTGCGAGCGGCTGGAAGAAGCTAAAATGGAAGTAGGTTGGGACTGCCCGGCTGCACTCGCTTCCTCTGGAGGGCTGGGAGCAGGCTGCAAGCAGAGGAGCCAGGAATGAGTCAGAGCACAGCACTTGGGTGGGGCTGATTTTGCAAGAACAAAACTCAAGCCAGATGTGCAAGCGGGCAAACTGGAGTGGCGCCAGCCTCAGCTCCCCCACATCTGGTGGCCATCTTGCAGCACTGGAGTTTGCTTGGGAGGAACCAGGCTGCTAGAGGCACAGCATAGGGCACGAACCTTTCCCTCCCTGCACTCCATCGTGGAAGCAGGCGCCTGCTCACCCTAGGATGTGCAGCAAAGCCAAGCCACAGCAGGGAGGGAGCGTCCCACACCCCAAGCAGGCAGGGCAGCAACTGGGCCCGGCCAAGCGCTAGGCATGAGTGGCGAGGCCCACGTCACGGCTCTCACCTGCTGGCAGAGAAGCGGTATTTTGTGCAGCTGGCTGTGGCGCAGATAGCAGAACACGGCAGCTGCTGGCAGGCCAAGATTTGCTGGCAGCAGAGCATGGGGTAGAGCAGAGACAGCAGCTTTACGGGCTTGTCTACACTGGGGCTTAGTGGGATACTGCCTCCTGTAGCTTCCCTGCTACACGCTGCACACATCCAGCAGGATTGCACCTGCAGAAGGTGGGAAAGGTCTAGGAGAGAATAGCTGCTGGCTACAGGGAGCGGGTGGAAGATATCAGCAAAGGGTAGCAGTCAATTATGTGCCACCATTGCCGTGAAGGCACTTTTCAAAGGTTCTTTAGAAATAAGCTTTTAAACAAAAACAGCCTGCCCCCAGGCCGACAGCTGGTGCGGGCACCTTTAAAGACACCCCCCACTTCTCCCCCAGCACCAGACACACCTCACACACACACTTTTTGTTCTGTGTTAGCCAAGCACAAAAGCCTTGTAAAAATCCCATTCGTTGTGTGCTCAGACCCTCCCCTTAGTTGCACTAGACCTTCCAGAACACTTGCACCTCCCTCTCTAGACCATGTACAGCTTTGGAAAGAAGATGGGAAAACCAAGGCACAGGTAGAGGAACAGATCCCAGCAACCCTGACTCCCAGCCCCCACCCTGCTCTAACCCACAGGCCCCCCATTTGTCCTCCAGAGCCTGGGCCAGAAGCCAGGGCTTGGTTCCCTGGATCATTTGGGGGAAGGAGAGGCAGGGTAGTGACAGAACATGGCCATAATGGTCCCTCCAGCAACACCCTGCCACCATACAGCAACTGCACAGCGGGGTGACTCGTTGGGAGCCAGCCTTGGCCTGACCAGCTGCCTGCCACAGACAGGAACCTGCTTGGCTGCTGGTGGGAGGCAGCGCTGGAGTGCTGCTTGGCCCACAGAGCTGTAAACACCCCCACCCCATTGTTCAGGGGAGAACGGGAGCCACTCGGAGCCGTTTCTGGCTCAGGCAGGCATGGAGCAGGATCTGAGGGAATTTTACAGAGAGGGCAGGGCAGGGCAGGGCTGATTCAGCCCAAAGCAGCAGACGGGCAGGAGGTGAGAGGTGTGTTATTCAAACAGCACCAGCAGGGCTCAGGGCCCTGGGCACCCAACATTGTGCTGGGCCCACAGGGCTTGAGACATAGCCTGTGCCATGAATTAAGGGCTGGGCTGGAAGCTTGTTTTAGGGGTGAGGTTACTAAACTCTCTGCTCCAGCATCCACTCCACTCCCACCAGGGGCCCCATTCCCACAGCCCAGCCTCATAGGGTGGACACCATGGCAACGACAGCAGAGCAGGGCAGGGCCTACGCTTTAGGGCTAGGGCCTCCCACAGCAGGCAACAGTAGCAGCTAGAAGTGAGATCACAGCCCCAACCCAGCTCACACCCTGCGGGCACCAGCCACTTGCTGCCCAGCCCCCATCCTGCTGTCAGATGGCAGAACAGCTCCATTCTCGCGTGGCCAAACCACACCCGTTAGGAACAAGGCAGCCGGGCAGCAGGATGCAAGAGTGACTCACGCTTCCTGAGGGCCCCTGAGGAGCCAGATGGATGTGATTAACCCCACACTGCCTTCCCCCCCAACTGTGGCTCAGAAAGCCATGAAAGCAGGCGGCCAGCCCCAACCAGCAGGCGCTGCAGGGCTAAGAGCTGTCAGCAAAGCAGAGTAGGGGAGGTGGGGCAGCAACCCCAGCAGAGGTTGTGGGACAGCAGCAGCCTCATTTCTACAGCATGGACAGCGATGCAGCGGAGACATCTGCTCCATACCTTGCCGCAGCACGGACTCTTCGCCAAGCAGCTACAGGCCTGTGGATAAGCTCGCACTCCGAAGTGCAGCTAGCTCTGACCACACTCAGCAGAGCCTGGCTGGCTAGGCCTGGCCTCCACTGCCCCCTTAGAACTGCCCAGGACGCCCAGTCACATCTCAGCAGTGGCCAGAGCACACTGGGCCTGACTGAGCAGCAAGCTCTGTGGTCCAGCTGCCCCAGGGAACAGAGCGCCTTGCTGGGGGAAAATCAACTGCTCAGGAGGCACAAGCCTCGGCATGGGAAGCATGGCTGCCCTCCTCCCTGGCATTAGGCAGTTTCAAGTAAAGCCTTTGGGAAGGGTCACAGGAGGCAGCCCAAAGCCCCTGCCACAGGTGAAAGCCCCAGCACCTGGCTGGTGTGACTGGCCAAAAAGGGGAAAAGCAGAACGTGCTTCCCATACAGCATTTCCAGGGTGGGGCACTCACCACCCCAAGCTTGCAATGCTCCCTTCCTAGCCAGGTTTGTGCAAGCTAGCCAGCCTGACAGCTGGGCACGGGCCCAAGCTGTACACTCAGATGGGGGGTCTGCAAGGAAAGGCTGCCCCCACAGCAGCCTCTTGCGACCTGGCTGAGGGGCCCAGCCCCACCTGTTAGCATTGATAAGCTTATCAGAACTAGGTGTGAGGGCAAGACCTGAGCAGAGGTTGCAGGGACCACACCCTGCCTCCCTGCTTAAATATTGATTTGAGCCCTGGTAACAGCCTCTCTGCACCACACAAGGGAGACCCTTTTGCAAGGCAGGGCCGTCCCCTGCTGTGTGACAGATGGCTGCACAGGGTGGCAAGGGGCCCTGGCACCATTAGCAGGAAGCAGGCAAAGCAACTTGCTCTGAGCTGTGGGAAAGGCAGCCCTGGCAGACACCCACATACCCCCTTGCCAAGGGAGCACCATGCCCTACCCCCTGAAGTGAAAGGCTCTGCCAAGGCAGGAGCAGCCCATGCAGCCCCTGGAGGGAAGCTTCAGCCCCAGGGAGCTGTGCCCTTTGCCAGGCCGAGGGGGCTAGCCATACTCCACCCCCAGAGCATCTTCCAGATGATGACATAGGTAAACAGCCCCCTCCCTATACCCCAGCAAGACCAAGTCCACCCCACAGCGGCTTCCCCCTTGCTACAGACAGCCAGGTTTCCTGTCTTCCCCTGCAGGAAACTTGTTGCATCCATCTCAGCAAGGGGCTCCAGGGGAAATGGAGTTCTAGCCAGCTGCCTGCCTATAACTGACATCACCACCACCCTCAAAACAAGTCCCAGCCCCCCAGAGGAAGGACCCGCAGGCCCCCAGGGAGCCCCTGCACAGGAATGACAGACCCTAGGGTGCCAGTGTTGGGGGGGTTTATTTTTCATGTCACTGATCTAGGCTGCCAATGTTGAGCTCCCAATGAACAGTTCCCAGCAGCCCATGCTCCCCCTGGCTGCTGCCAAGAAGCCGCTGTCCTTCACTGGCCAATTTGTGCTGTCCCAGCTGGCGGGAAGGCTGTGGCCTCACTTGAAAATCTTGCCCTGGTTGAAGGCTTTGCCGACGTGTTTGAATTCGCCCTCCCACATGAAATACTCTTTGACCAGGGTCTTGCATTCCTCGCTGTCCGAATCCAGCTTCCTCCAGGTGTAGGACTCGTAATCCACCTGCCAATCAGGGCTCAGCTGCAAAGAGAGGTGAGGGGTCAGCAATGGGCAGGCAAGGGACGACCCCCACACCCACCATTGCCCTAACGGGCCCAGGCACTCCCTTCTCCCTGCACCCCAGCTGCAGTCCCCTTCAGAGGGCAGGGCCTGCTCATCCTCACAGCCCAATTCATACCATGCTTGGCTTGCTACGTGGAGCAGTTGCTACAGAGTTACTCCCACAGCAAGGGGGCTGGCAGATTTTTGGCAACTTCGGAACTGGAGAGCCACCCTTTCCTCTCATCACTGGGCAGCATCACAGTGGACCACAGCCAGACTGCACAGAGCAGGCCGCTTCCTTCACCCAGGGACGTTAGCTGGCTGCCCCACTGCATTTGGGGATTCCACCAGGAACATTTATAGACAGCAGTGCAGAGCTTGGGGTACCCACTGCAAGTGGGGTAAGGCGCACACAGGCCACACAGAGCCTCACCGGGAAGGCCAGCTCCTGGCCACGGAAGACCCAGACGCCAGAGATAATGCTGTCATTGTTAGTGCCAAAGAGGATGACGCTGGCAAAAGCGTTCTTCCGCAGCTTGTCCAGGCGCTGGAACATGCCTAGTGGGAAGAAGAGTGGTCACTGCCACGCCATGGCCATCCCTGATCCGGAGCTGGACCAGCCCCACGGGTGGTAAGGGGAGTCTGGAAGCCCAGGAAAGGAAGGGCAGGGCGCCAGCTCGGACCTGTGATGAGGTTGCAGCTCATGAAGGTCTGGCTCAGCTCCTCAGGGAAGCGATACTGCGAGTACCAGATGGACCAGCCGTCCTTGTCGAAATGCTCCCAGAAGTAGGGCAGCGCCACTGTCAGCGTGTCCTCGTTGGAGTACTTCCGCTTGAACTCATCCATGATGAAGGGGCTGGGGGCAGAGTGGCACCATCAGGCAGGGGTCAGCTGCCTTCACCCCAGCCACCCCCCAGAGGGGCTGGCTCTGTCCCTGCTCCTGCCTAGGCTCCTCTTCCAGCTCGGGTGTTTGGGCAGCTCCTCATTGAGCTGTTCGAGGGTGCAGGGAGTCAGGCCCCTGTACAGCTTGCCCCCAGCTCAGGGAGTGCCTAAGGCCTCTAGCACCAGAGGGCACTGGGGAGGGCCAGCAGCCCCTACCCCAGCATGCCCAGTGGCCCTGGGATAGGTAGTCAGCTCTCACCTCCCAGAGCAGCACATGAAGCTATCCCAGGCATGCAGGAGGGCGTGGGACTGGGACAACTCCAGCTCATCAGCCTCAAGGCCCTGTCTGCCAGTGTGCAGCCACCGCCCCCTTGTGGCCAGGGGAGGCAGCCAAGAAGCCGGGCACAAGGAGTCGGATTTCAGGCTAGTCCCCACATAGGCTGCTTCCCTCCCACTACAGGTCAAGGGGAGGGGACAAGGAACGCCATCCCTCCAAGTACTCCCACCAAACCCAACTCCTGTTTGTTCTGGAAAGGCAGCTCTGCCCTTTCCCATCCAGAGGCCCTCTCAGAGCAGCAGGAGGGGGCTGGCTGCCTCCCCACTGTCTGGCGAAAACAAGAGCTGGTGGCAGCTTGCCCAGAAGAGGCCAGAGGAAAAGGGGAGCAGAGCATGGGAACTGGCCCCTCCCAGCATCTAGCCCACAGAGGAGCCAGATTAGTGCAGTCAACTGCGATGGGGGAATCGTGTGCACACACTGCACTGAGCCAGAGCAAAGCCGGCCAGCCACCAGAATTGACCCATCCCCCCCTCTCCCTGCAGCCCCCACCAGCTGGGGCTGGCCCACCCCAGTGACAGGCAGCTGATAAGGTGAGCACCTCTTAGGCAGATGAGCAAATGGGTCCTTGGACTTTGGCTCAGCTGCCAGGGCCTGATCACACTCATCCAACTCCTCCTCAGGCTCCAACTTCCGCTCCTCTTTCTTCTCCTGCTTCTTCTCCTCCTTGGCCGGCTTCTCCTTCTTGGGGACGTCTTTCTTTGGTTGGTTCTCAGCAAACTTCTTGGCTGCAGCAAGGGGAGGAAAAGCCCATTGGGGGGTGGCCAAGTCTCCCACTCATCCAGTAAGAGACTCTAGCAGACCACCATGAGGCTTAGCAAAGCAGGAATCCAGCCACTGCGATACCAGAACCAGAGCACAGCAGTCACAACTGCTGAACTTTTCTGATTGCTTCCCACAAACACAGGGTGTCCTCCTGCACCCAGGGTGGAGTGGTCCCCAGAAAGATCAAGGGCAGAGTGACGCCTGGGAGAACCCACAGTGGAAAAAGGGCAGTAAATCAGGGTACACAGATCACAGCAGAATGACCCCAGAGAGTTAGCAAGCAGGATTTGATCCCCCTCCCCCACATCAAGTTGTTCTCTACCCCCGAGCAAGGGCTGCCATTACCAGGGCAGAACATCAGTGCCCTACCCAGGGAGCTGCTCACCATCAAACTGAGCCATCTTCTCACACAGCTTCACCTCACCCAGCACAGCCTTGAACTGTGGCTGGTTGATGCAGGTCACGAACCAGCGGTTGGCGTTGCTGTAGGGCTGTCGGAAGGACGGCTCCAACACCTGGGGAGAGAGATCAGAACTGCTGCTGCAGCCAGCCCCTCACATGGTTCAGGACACCAAGACGAGAAGAGGTGGTTCATGGACATCTACCTCATCCCCGGGGCAAGCAACCACTGCTCCTCAGCCTTTGTAGCCACACTGGAATCCCTGCTCAAGGCGTCACCTCCCACACACAACATGGGGCTACAGCCCCCAGGACAGCGGGAAGTCTGGAGAAGCTACAGCTCAGAAGCAAACTCTCCTGACACCAAGCCTCAGGCAACAGAGCACCAATCCCCTCGTACCTGCTTGTAGAGCCAGAGGAGGGTGCACACGACAGTGATGTCAGCCAGCGTGACACGCTCCCCCACCAGGAAGGTCTGAGTCTTCAGATGAGAATCCAGGATGCCCAGGATCCGCTTCACCTCCTCCTTGGCACACTCTGTGGCCTGGAGACCAAAAAGACCAGGTCAACCCCACTGAGGCAGGGGACAGATATGCACACCTCAGTTGCCATACAGTGGACCATGGCATCAAACAGCTTTGCCAACTCCCTACCCATTCAGCATTCCCAGGAAGCCTGCACAAGTGCAGTGGTTAGAACAGAGGAGTCAGGTCTCTTGGGTTCTAACATCAGGAACATAGTCTCCTGTTTAGGAGGCTAATCCCTTCCTGCCTATCTGTGGATCCTCTAAAGCCTCTGAACTCACAGCCGAAGTGTGGAGATGCCTGCTCTTGAGAGCTTGTGCATCAACTCCCTTCCTCCACCCCCAGCTGGCAGGAGATAGTGCCATGCTTGGAAATAAACAGCAGAAAGACAATGGGATCCCAAGGCAGGACAGAGCCCAATCCCCACAGCAGGAGAAAGATTTAAGATAGGCAGCCTTGGGATTCTGATCAGGAAACAGCCCTATGGGCCCACTTGGCCCATGGAGCTGTTTCCTGATCAGAATCCCAGCAAGGACAGAGGGGAGTCAGAAGCCCATTGGCTCCGCACGGGCCTTCCTGCCCCTCATCCACCTCCTGCAGGAAAGGGCAGGGAGTGCACTCAATGGATTGCACAGCTCTACAGGCTACTGCAGAGCCCTGTATTAAAAGCACCCTCCTGACCCTCTAGGGAAGACACCTCAGATTGCAGCCTGAGGGCAGGTTATTTGTATTCCTAGCTAGAGAGGCTCCAAGGGCATGTCTCAGGGCAGAGACAGCCCAGAGAGGCTCTTCTTGGCACAGGCCCATCTGCATGAGACAGGGAAAGTCATGCCAGGAGCTTCACCTAGCCAGACAGAAGCGTCCACTACACCGCAACAGACCCAAGCGAGACGCTAGGCCTCAGACGAGCTTCGCACCCAGCCCTCCATGGTCACCAAGCACTACTGTAATGTAGCTACAGGGGGGTACCCCTAAAATACCACCTTTGCCTCACAGCCCAGAGTCAGCAGAAAAGCCCCTTTGATGTGCTAGTATGGAATGTTAGTGAGCAGCAGCATCAGGACGAAAACATGGCTAATTCTGCTCCACAAACATGGGCAATGAGGACCCAGCTGGTCCGGAGCAGTGAGTGGTTCCCAGGCAAAGGAAAGCTCTCTGCCCCACCCTCACTGACCTGCTTGTTGTAGTGCATGATGCCCAGTGTAGGAAAGACCCAGGTGCTGGCGGGAGGGACAATGTCACTGTCAGCGAAGCTAACCCACTGGATAATCTGGGCAGCTGTCTCCTTGGTGGATCCTCGCAGCTCATCATTACTGACTGGAACCAGAGAGCCAGCTGGTCACTTGGATGGGCAACAGACCCCCACTAGATGCACCAACCCCCAACCAAGATGTGTCCACCCAATGTTGCTTGCCCCCGGCCCCCCCCCCCCCCCGACACATACCCACAACAGACAAACCAACACCCACCCCACACCACAGCAGCACCACCTGTCCTATGACCAGGGAAGCAGTAATGCTCTGGCAGTGACAGGGTGGGGAGAGCCCAGCCCAGCCCCCATGACCACTAGGGGACTAGCAAGTCTGCAGGCTCTGACCCAACAGCAGGTATGCTGGACACAGTGAGGAGCAGGCCAGTTACTCCACTAAGCCCCACACTGACAGCAGCACAGGCAGGAGCTGCTGGATGGGGTGGGGGAGATACCAGCTCTACAGCCTCAGCATTGCCAGGTACATGGCAGACAGGAACACACTTTCCATGAATATTCCCACCCAGCCCTCCATGCCTCGGTGGCAGCCCCTAGTTATTACCATAGTGTGCGATGGCATTGCTCTCAAACACACAAAATCCATCATCCCCTTCAAAAGCAGGAACCTAAAAATCAAGCAACATGTCACCCCTTACTGAGCAACCAAGACTTTCTGCAGCCTATGCAGCACCATCCTAGCCACACCTGCTAACTCCACCAGCCCTCAAAACGCAGCCAGTTCCCAGCGACTGGGCAGCCAGATTTCTCTCAGCCCTCCACATGGGCTGACATACTATACTGGTCACCGAAGGGCACCTTGGGCCCATAGTAGGCCACCCCAGCCTGCAACCAGAGTCACAGGGTGAGCATGAAGGGAGGCAATTCATGCTCTCCAGCAGGCACCAAGGGAGCCTTTCCACTGGTTCCTTCCCTCTTAGTCACCATCTCCGGCTGTGCTGCCTCCACCAACCAGAGTGTTGGAGCAATGCAGCAGAGAGGCCGGCTACAGTGGAAGCATGCCTTGAGGGGAGCACTCAAGACTCCTCTTTTCTCAAGTACCATGAGCAGTCAGTGCATAGCTGCGACTTGTGGGTCACCCAAGGGGTAAAGTGACATGGGCAGCTCCAACACACTCCAGCTACCAACATTCCCTTCCACACCAGGAGATGCAATCCAGCACGCTTTGCAGCTGGACAGCCCCCTGCCAGACTAGGCCTCAGCAGCCACCAAATACCCAGCACATGGAGGCTAGAGGGAAGGCCAGAGAAACCTCAGACAACACCTGTTTCTTTAATCTGAATGACACATTACTGGAAACCTGGTACTGTCCCTAGAAATAGCCGCTACCAAGCCTCCTCCTCACTCAGCGTAAGGAGACTTGTGCAGCAGTATTACTCACCTTCCCAATGGGGAATTTCTTCAGGAACTCAGGAGTCTTGTTGGTTTGCCCAAAGTGGAACTGGGGTGGGGTGGAGAGAACCTTGATTTTAGCCCCACTGTACTGGGCAGCAATAAGGGCTTTAAATGCCCGCCAGTTCTCAGGATAGGTGTAGAGAGTCTGTGGGACACAGAAGATGAACAAGGAATGCAAAACACAGGAGCAGATCACCAAGACCCTGGTCCTCCTGTTTGCCCCAGCTATTCACCCAGGAAGACCCTTCTCCCTTTCCCCTTCATCTGCTATGGTCACCCCAGCTACTCCTCTCCTATTCCCCAGAAAGTAGCTGCCTTCATCCCTCTTTCCCAGGTCCCCTCACCAGTTCAGGAACATCACCTTCTCTCGCAGCCACTCGCCTGCTTCCACCCATCTCCCAGCATTCCCCACACTCCAGATCAAATGCTTCTTCACTTCCAGGTCCCTAATGCATGCACAAAGATCACTACCACCGCAGCAACACAAGCACTCCAAGGCACATCCACTATCATCTTCACCATGCACCAAAAATCCCTCACTCTCTACACACTTGGCACCTTGGGCCAACCGGACTCCTAAATCAAACACCTATCCTTTGGCCATAATAGCACTCCTCCATCAAAGGGACATGCAAGGAGAAGGGAATCCAAAAGCAGTCTCCCTCAACTACCCACCCCATACACTCAGAAAGACACACCCTAACATCCTCCTCAAAGGGAGAGACAAACTTAGTACCCCCTCGAAATTGTCTTGTATCTCCAGCTAAGGGAGCTTCTACCCCGCTTTGCCCCACAGGTCCCCAGGGCCACCTGCCCCAGCTGTGGGCTCTTTACAACCTCACCCTAAACCCCGCTCCAGGCCCCGAGTGCCACCTGGGCGATATCCCGAGCCCCGGGGCAGCGCCGATAGACCCACCCAGGCCGCCGGGAGCGCCCCCCTCCAATACGTCCCTCAGGCAGACGAGCCCACTCCCGCCCCAGCCCCACCATCCTCCCCAGGTCCCAGCCAGCCACCCAGCGGCGGATGGGGACGGATTGCCCAAAGGGGGGCAAGAACCCCTCAGACCTGACACACTCACCCCGGCAGCGGCCATCTTAGCGAGCAGAGAAAGGGAGGAGCCCCGCGCGGGGCCGCCGTAAAGCACCGGGAGAAGAGCCACCAAGCAAAACGCCGCACGCCCAGCCACAGCACGACAGGCTGCAGTGTAGCGCCTTTATTAGCGCGCCAAGAAAGAGGCGGGGCCTTGGATGCGCGAGAGTGGCGTCACTGGGTCACGTGCAGAGGGAGCAACTCTGCGCGTGCGCAATTAGGGAGACAGAAATTGATTTTAAGCGCTTTAAGCAGGTGGGCGCCTGGGAGCCTCAGCCTCGCACCTCGCGTTAACCCACGTGCCCCTAGCTAGGCTCCTCCCCTCCACTCAGGGGTGGCCTCTTCCCACATCCTGTCTGTGCCGTGGGCCCTAAAGGTTTCAGGGGCACTGTCTGGCCCAGGGGGAAAGGGGTGGCTGGCTCACCCTGCTTGGACTCGGGGCAGGACCAAATGGCCCACTGGGGCCCCCAACTGCTGGCCCCATGGTTCGTGTGGGGCACAGTGCTCTAGGCCATGCAGGATTGGACCACTAACACTTTGCCCAGTCATCTCCCTCCCCTCCATCCTTTCTGGGCAGCACCCCAGCGCTGTGGGCCAGCTTGATGTGATCAGCATGTGGGTGATACAGGTGAGCCCAGGCTATGGGTGTCTGACTCAGGATCCTACTGATTCAGAAGGAAGCTCTGCATCCATGCCCCCAGCACTAGTCTGTGAGCTGCCGGTGTCTGTATGTCCATCTTGCCTTTTAGAGGATAGGCACTTAGGGAAACAGGCACTGCCCAGTGTGCACAAAGTCCTTGACACAGCCAGAATAGACAGTAACAGCAGCAAGGGCCTTGGGGAAAGTCACACTAGCAGCTGTGCACAAGGTCACATGGCATACTATAAACAGCAGCTGGAAGCATGATTGTGCCTTCCTTGTTACCCCCCTGTAAAACAGAAGGTGCTGGAGCACAGGGGAATGTCCTTTCTGCTAAAGAAAGGAAGCCATGAACGCTGGACAAGGCAGATGGCCCTGCTCTGAGGGTTGAGAGACAAAACACTGCTTTATTAAAACAAAGCATCTTTTATTAGAGGTGAAGGGGAAAGATCTGGTCCATCAGTCTCACACACTGCCCCCCCATCCCTTCCCAGCTGCTGGGCGGAAGGGAGTGGATCCATACATATATCCATAAATACAGCAGTAGGTGTAGGGAGTAGGTCATGTCTGGGGGCAGCTCAGTTGCTTTCCAACTGAAGTCCAGACAGGCACCGAGAAGGAAAGATTCAAATTTCAGCTCACAAGACCTGAATGAGAAACACAGAGAGGAAGGCTGAAACCGAGAACAATCAGAGCCCCGATCCCGGGAGAACACACCTCAGCCCCTTCCCTGAGCCCATGCCATTCCCAGGGATGCGTCAGGTGCTCTGTGGCAGAGACCAAGATGGTTTACTTCTATGCAAGAGCCAACACTACAGAAATGGTCTGGAGCCAAGCTCCACGAAAGTCCAATGTGAACTCAGCCAGCCCAGCCCAGCCCATCTGGTTACTCCCCCACTACCACAAAGAGGACACTCACCTAGATAATCATCCATGAGGGAGCCAATGGCAAACTGCAAACCAAACAGAGAGATTAGTGCTGCACCAAAGAGAACATATGAGCACACCACCACTAGCACTCAGCATTTCTGGGAGCGGCTGGAAATGAATGAGCCAGTCCTCCTGCCCCACTCTCTACGGCAGTGGTTTTCAAACTTTTTTTCTCAGGATCCAATTGAAAAAAATCATTTATGCCCCTGACTCAACAATTACATCTTTGAGCAATGCATTCCAGTCTTTTGGAGGCGGCAGAAGGGGTTGCCGCAACCCAGTACTGGGTCCCAACCTTAAGTTTGAAAACCACTGCTCTACGGCACCCAGGCTAGGAGCTGTCAGGAGCTTTCCACCTAGCCATCCCTCCTGCTCTGTTCCTTGCCAAGAGAGAGGGATCTGCACATGCACGCACACAGCAAGCACAAAGCACATTTGAAGGCAGCTCCGAAGACTCACAATGTCATTCTTATCCACTCTGGTCCCCACGATTTTCAGCCGGATCTCATCATCCTGCTGGATCACGATGTCCTAGAGACGTGCAACACTACCGTGAGACCCATTTACAAGCTCCCCCCATTCTCAGACAGAGGTAGAAAAGACTAAACACAGAGTTAAACTTAACTCTATCAAGTAAAGCGTGTCTGATGTGAGGGAAGCAAAATTCTCCACCTTCACCTGAGCCTGTTCTAGGGGTCTCCCCTGCTCCCAGCTGGCCTTCTCTCCTTCTCCAGACATCCCCATTACAACCCACAAGGCACACCCCACCCCAGACTCACCTCATCCACGGTTTTGTAGCAGGGTGGGTTGGAGTTTGGATCAAACTCCATCTCGGAGGGAATGGACTGAGAAGAGAACAGGAGTTAGTGAGGGAGGAGCTCCCCAAATATCACCCACCCTCACCTGCTCCCCAGCACCCTGCTTACGTGTCGAGATATGAAGCAGGACATGGGCCCAATCTCGGTGAAGAGCCCAACCTGTGGGACGTGGAAGCAGTGATTCCATTAGTATGTAGACATGGGGGTTAGTCCCACTCCCCCATCAGCAGCTATATGCCCCTCCAGGGCAGAGACACCCTGTGTTCACACCCTGGCACCTGGGCACTACAGTCAGAGAAAGAACTGTCCTCGCACATCCCTCCCAGACCTAGTCTGGGGCTCCTAGACATTCAGCACAGGGAGCGTCTCTAGGTCCCAAGCCAGGAACCCTTAGCTCCATGAATTCCTGCTTATCCCTTTCTTTCATAGGCCTTAAGGAAACCAGGACTGTTTGCATTACTACAAACTTTGTAGCTTAACATAATGACAATGACAATAATCTAATCTCGTGCTTCAGCTCTTCAGCCAGTCACCTGCAGGTGTCCTGAGAGAACATTTTCCTCCCACACCTGGGCTGTTTCTCTTCCTCTGAAACATCAGAGATCAGCCACAGATGGAGATGAGATGGTGAGCATGGTGGGCCAGTGCTCTGAGGTGGCCCAGAGAATCCTCTTTCTAAATGCCTGGCTGGGACACCATGTTCAAATCACCAGACTGTGGGCCAGGGAGGAATTCCCCGCAGTCAGTTTGGCAGGGACCTTCAGAGCTTTTTGCCCTCCTGTGAAGCATGGGATGAGGGTCACTTGTTGGGCCTGCAGGCATTGCTGGCCACTCCTGTTCTCTGCCTGGCGTTCACAACAATTTAGCCTCGTCTACACTACACAGATAAGTCAATGTGTTAGGTCAATTTACAGCCACCATGTCCATTCCTGCAGCGGCTGATGTCCAAATCCTGCTTGGTTCAGTGATGTGCGGCAGCACCAGAAGCACTTCCACCAATATAAGAGCAGCATAGAGAGCTGAGAACCCAGTCCCTTGGCAGCTCCCTGCAGGGGGCCCAGCTGCCCACAAGCTCCCAGCAGGCTGCCCCCACCTGTTCCCTTTCAGGAGCTGAGGGAAGTCTTCCAGGGCTTCTCACCCTTGGGGAGCAGGGTCCAGCTACTCAGCCCTCCAGGTGTGTGGGGGGCATCTGGGCTCTACCTGCCTAGACAGTCAGCAGCAAATGTAAAGTGTGCAGTGTCTACATTGACTCTGTGTCACCCTAACTACACTGATATATATATATACACATATACATCAGTGGGAGGAGCATTTGTACATACATCTCCAATTTTTATTGACAAAAGCTCACTTTTGTCGAAAAAACTCTGTCGTGTAGACCAGCCCTTACACTCCAAAAGCCTCACATCACTGGATGCAGTGCAGAGCAGGAGTGTCTGGGTGAGCTTTTCTTGCCTGTGTTATACAGAGAAGCGGACTAGATGATCTAATGGTTCCTTCTGGACTTACATGCCATGAATCCACCCCCCCGCCCTGTTACCTTGTTGACCTGTGTCACCACAGCATCCACTACCTCACCCTTGAAGGGCCGGAAGACAATAGCCTTGTACTTGACAGGGTAGAGCACGAAGCCACGGCCTGGCTGGATGACACCTGCACCAATGTTGTCAATGGTGGTGACTGCAATGACAAAGCCGTACCTGGGGAAGGGTGGGAACGAGCTCTGCTAAGAGTGTGACAGGGCAGAGGGACCAGGCCAAAGACAGAGGCCCAGAGTAACTCTGCTACAGAGAAGGCTCCCCCCTACTCACTCCCAGGGGCCAGAATCCTAGGGGCCCTCCATTCCTTCTGATCCATCTGCACCTGTCCTGGATTACCCACCTCATCCCTCCATTCTTGTCACCCCAAGCCTCTTGCTACCTCCAACCATATGCCCTCTGTAAGCTGCACTCTGTAACAGCCTATCCCTCCAGTCCTCTCACTCCACTCTCCAGTTCTGCCCCTACTCACTTGCCTGTGCAGGTCCCTTCCACCTCTGTGAACAGCTTCTGCTTGACAGTATTGAGAAGATTGGGCCCAAAGTAGCGGGGATGCAGCAGGATCTCATGTTCCAGGGAGATCTGTGAAGGCAGGAAAAAAGGGAGAGGTGGCAAAGGAGAAGCCTGTCACCAAGAAAGGAAGGGATGCAGCCATCAGCCAAACCCTCCCTCCCCACCCCAGAGCAGAGGGAATAGTGGCTGATGAGGCCCCTGGATTGGGGGGAGTTGTCCACAAGGTGCAGGCAGTGCTGCATGCTGGGGCCCCGATGGGTAAGGAGGGAAGCCCCCCAAGGGCAGTGGGAGCAATGCCTATGAAACCCCTATCACGGGGCAGAGTGAGGCAGCAGAACCTGGGGCGCTGTACAGGCCCTGGCAAGCATAGGGGTGGTTCAGGCCCTGGAGGTAAGGGGGGAATCAAACCCCGGGGAAGTTTCTCCAGATCCTGGCGGGGGGGGGGGGGAGCCGCCCCCCCCCGGGGGGTGGAGCAGGCCCCGGCAGGAACGGGGCCCCCCCCCCCCCCCGGCGCCCCCCCCCGCTGGCCAAGCCCTGGCAGGGACGGGGAGTTGCAGCAGACCCCGGGGGGGCTGTCCAGACCCTGGCAAAGACAGGAGAGTTGCAGCGTCACTCACGTGGTAAAACATCTTCTAAGCGGGGCAGGACTGGAGCCAGACTCAAGCACACCGGAAGGAACCCGCAGCAACTGTCCCCGCCCACACCCCACGAGCTTCGCCTCCTCGCTCACTGGCACGCGGCAGCCCCGCCCCCACGGACACAGAACACGCTCTGGTTTGGGCGCGCATGCTCCTTAGAGCGAGCGGCCGGGGGAGCGCGGGACCCGGCTGGTGAGAGAACTGAACAGACACTGATTGGCAGTGCGAGGGGCGCGGCGCAGTGACTGACACAAGGCGAGTTACACCAGACGTCGTTTTTTATTGGACAGTCAGGTACAAAAATAAACTCTGGAAAGCGACGAATCCACGTGCCTGATTCAGTCAACAGCTCCCGCCCATCAGACCGGCCCCACCCCAGGGGGCGGAACCTGCAAGTCCTACGCCCACGGCCCCACCCCCACTTCCCTCCAGAAGGCGTGCGCCGCAGATAGACCTTCAGCCCCTAACATAGCCCCTGCGTGTCCCTGAAACCCACCCCCCACCCCACTTTCCCCCAGCTCCTTAGCCCCCGCCCCCAGCACAGCACCTACACAGAGTGTCTTGGCCTGAGGGCACTGGCCCACACGTGTAGTGTGCATAGACCCTGCCCCACTGAAATACACCCTCAGCCCGCAAAGCCACAGCAGCCCTGAGCCAGACCCCCCAACTACCCTCAGCAGCGCCATATCCTCTGTGATAAAGAACACAATAATGAATCTGGAGCCCTGGGAAGGGGGAAAGATAGTCTCTGAGCTCTATAAAATCTTTGCCCCACGGCAGATCCTCTCTGGGCCCTATCAGCTGACAGAAATGGGGAGGCCCTCAGGGTCTGCAGGCCTTGGCACTTTGAGACCACATCCCCATGGTCAAGGGGCAGATTAACCCCAACTGTTTTGCATGTAAGTGCTTTTAGATGCTGGTGGCTCTTTGTTCCTTTGCCCGTATTGCCACAGCTGTATCACCAGGTGCTGTCTGTATCTCTTGCCACACACCCAACTATATTCCACACAGCCAGAAATTTCCACATAAGTTCAAGAGTTAAAATGCACAGCTGGCAGCCTGGCAGGGCCATAGGACTAGCCAGGCCCTTGCAATGCAGCAAGCCACCTCTAGCCCTGGGGCACTACAGCAACTAGCTACCCATTCACCCCTGGACAGTGCACCACTACACTGGCTGGCAGCCGACAAACTAGTTTTGTTCCTATTTCTTTCTGCCACTTCCCCAAGACCTGTTTTCCTCCCCCATTCCTGAGTGCAGGAAGCCAGGTTCCAATCCAGAACCCATAGGCAGGGCACACCTGCAAAAAATACCTGTCAAGAAATAGGGAAACTTCAGTTCGCCAATAAAATATAAGGTTAGCGTCTCTCCTGGCGAAGGTGCCTAACCCTTCTAGGAGAGCGTTTCACACCCTGAGACTCAGCTAATAGCGTGTGCCAGGGCCCCACACCCCAGCTTCAGAGTGCAGCCAAGAGGCAAGTACCAAGGCACTAATGCTGACAGCCACACGTTGGCCTCCAAGCCCTCTTGGGCTCACTGCTGCTGCCTGCACTCGTCCTTCTTTGGCTAGTGGGATCCTCCTCAGCATGGTCGGGAGCTGGAGCAGTCTAGTGCAAGCTGCTATAGCAATGAATTTCAACGGGAGGCTGCAAGTGTATGTCCAGCTGAGGAGTGGGCCAGGGCTTCAGCAGGAAACACCCTCAGTTCCTGGCAGCACAGGTGGGGTTGGGGCTGAGTGGATGCGAGTAGAGAGAGCTCCAGTCCCGGTGGAACACGGCCTCCAGCTGCTCTCGCAGGGTGAGCCCAAGGGCAGCCTCACTCTGGTTGATGATCAGCCCCACACCTGCAGTGCCAGTGAAGTAATCCTCTGACCAGTTTGAGGTACCTGCCAAAAGAGGAGCAAATGTCAGGCCTGCAGGGAATCAACAGGGACTCATTCCAGGGCCCCATCCTGACTTCCACGCCTCCTCTGCTCTAACCCACTAAACCCTACTTCTCTCCCCAATCTGGGGATAGAACCCAGGGATTCTGGCTTCCAACCCTCCCACCCCCACTCATTGCTGGACTTTGAAATCCTGTAACTGTTCCCAGTGGTGGCGTCCCTGGTGCCCCTTAGCCCATGATTCTAGGGCTGATCCCCCTCCCCTCCCCTCCCCATGGCTGGGGAGGCACACACCAATGTAGGCCAGGCGATCGGTCACCATGTATTTGTTGTGGTTGACGCGGGAGAAGGGAATGTGTTTCTGCTTGTCTGTTGCAGGGACAACAAAGAGTTTCTGAAAGAAATAAACACAAAGTCACCTTTAAGCCTATGGCCCAGCACATCGTGGCGTAGCCTAATGGACAGGTTAGGTTAAGAATTAAGTAGAAGTTAAGCTAAGATAGGCCCAAAATCTAATGAGTAGATGAGTATGGAAACTGACATTGCTAATGTCAGAAAGTTAGAGATAAGCTGGAGATACGGCATTGAGAGAAAGTAACAGTTAGCAAAGACACAACCCAGGGCTCCATTGCATTATTTTAAAATGCTATACTGATAGCACAGGAAGGACATTGGTGCAGATGTTAATTTATATAACGTATAATGTAAAGAGCCAATAAAGAAGGTGGTGGAAGAATAATTATGGTAATTATCCTGTAGTTCTGTGTAATTGATAATCGCATGCCTGTTTGCTTAACTAATCATTTTGCTTTTTAACAAAGTTGGGTTGTTGCATTCAAAGTGACACCTAGTGGTCCTCTACTGAAAGACATCTTTGGTAATTGACCTCGAGGCTCACACCTGAAAACGAAGCTGAGTTTTATTGGATCTTTGCTTTAACAACTTAATATTCAGTGGGAATTTTTCAACACAAAGGTTACAAAAGCCGACATGGCTGCTCTGTGACCCCTGACTAATGCAGGGCACTGAGGCAGGGGGAGCTCCCAACACAAAAGGCCTCTCCACAGCTACCCATGCTGAGTCATGGAAAAGGAGGGTCCCCTCAGGTCCTAGCCAGTCCCCACCCCAGGGCACTTCAGCCCACCATTCCTCCCCAACTCCAGGACTCACCACTTCAATAGGGCAGCTCAGGGGCTCACGGCTGAGGATGCTGAGTGACTCCAGGAATAGAAACATGGACTGGTCAGAGTGCTGCCAACAGCTGATGAGCAACCGCACATTCACGTGCTGGTTGCAGGCCGCAGCACGCAGTGCGTCATCAATGACTGGCCAGAACCTGTAGGGCAGTCCGAAGAGATTGGGTCAGGCAAGAGGATGCCTCAGACCTGACAGAGCCCCAGTCATAATCCCCCATATACCAGCGCCTGGACCCCAACCTCAGAGCTGCTCAGGCCATGGTCCTCCAACTGACCACCCCCTGGGTCAGAGCCTGTCTTCCCCCTCCCTAACCAGCCCTTTTCCCAGCCAAACAGCCCCTGGCTCCATCCCCCAACTGCCCTACTCCCTGGTGACAGCCTTCCTTTTCCACCCTTAGCCAGAATCTGACTGATTCACCAGTGCCAGCCTATCTGACCCCTTCTCTTTCCTCCCCACCCTTGCTGTCTGCAGAGCCGAGCAGCATCTCTGCTACCAGCTTCACAGGTATCTAGAAGGGACAGTGTATGGGGAGCTGGCTGCATGATCCCCACCTACAGCCTGCACATCCCCTAGTCCCCACCTCTTGGGCTGGCAGAAGGTACATTGGGGCATGTAGTCCATCACCGAGATGTAGACAAAGGCCTGAGCGTCCTGGATGGTACTGACAATGGCTGTGAGGTCTGGGGTCCGGCCCGTGGAACAAAGACTGGGAGGGGAGCTCTGCAATCCAGACACACAGAAGTAGAGAGACAAGCAGGACATGTCACAGTGCAGACCCTGGAGTGCAAGTGACAGATCTCCTTGGGGCTGGAGAGCCCTGGATGGCTGCTCATAGTGCACTGGAGAACCATCTGTAGGGCTGTGGATCCAGCCCCTAAGTCAGAATGGTGAACCCCCTAGCAGTGACAGGAGACAGTGGCTGAGCAGCGCACCCCAGGCTGACAGAGTGGATATCAGAGCACAGGGAGCAGCCCCCATGAGCCACCTGGCTTAACAGAGCCACATGGACACTTACGGACAGGTACAGCTCGGCACTACTGCTGTTGAGCTGCAGCTTCAGCGGGCGGCTCAGGCTGGACAGCGCAGCGACATTGGCCGGCCATGTTGCGGGGAGCAAGGCTCCTGGCCCTCCCAGTGCATGGTACATGGCGAAGATCCGGTGCAGGTCACGGGCCACACAGCTGCAGTTGTAGAGCACAACACCCAGCTCCTTCACCTGCAAGGGAGGGTGCTTAGGAACAGGCATGCAGCAAACGGGACCTGGCTGCAGTCCAGCTCCAGCAGGAGCCTCAGGCTGAATGGCAACCCTGGGACCCAGGACAGTGAGTGCAGGCCTTGCGGGCAATAGGCCTCCCTGCTCAGTGCCCAGCTCCAAACCTAGTTCTGCCCCCTGGGACTCAGGAGAATGAACGCCAGTCCATGTGCGCACGTGGCCCCCCGTCCCTGGCAGTAAGCACCAGTCCCTGTGAGTGCACCTCCTCCTGCCCACCAAGCACTCATTGGGGTACCTGTGTCAGTGAGCGCCAGTCCATGTTGGCACTGCCAATGTAGACGTGCTTGCCATCCACCACCCAGAACTTGGTGTGCACAATCCCTCCAGTCAGGCGCTCCAATTCTACGTACTTCACGTCTGCACCTGCAGGAGGCCCCAGCAGAAAACAGTGGACATCACCCCAGAGACATCACTCCCCACCCTGCCCTGGGGCCTCTCTCAGCCCTGGCTATCCCAGGTGGGTGGGATCTTGTCTGCTCCTTCCTAGGGCTGACACTTCCCCTCCCTGGAGTCACAGCCCAAGTCCCACACAGGCTCCTGGGGCTGTCCCCATCTCTACGGTACCTTTGCTGGCCAACTCCTCAGTGTCTTGGTCTGACTTCTGAGGACTGTTCACAGCAATGCTCAACTTCACCCCCTGAGAGGGCAGGTCCCGCAGCTTCTCAAACACTTTCCTGCCCTGTAGAGAGCAGGGGAGTGTTGTGGCTTAGAAACGCCTTCCTTCTTACCATGGGGCAAGAGCCGACAAGGGCTACCTCCACCTCCCCTGCCCCGAGCCCCACCTGCCAGGATGAGGACTCTTCCACCTCCGAGTCTGAGTTCTGGAGGGTGAAGTAGAAAGCGGCGATGTCCATGGAGTGGCTGGCTACATCCAGTAGGTCCATCCAGGCCTGGAAAATGGGGAGGTGGCGGGGACTGGAGAAGTTGTAATGCAGGCCCACAGGGATGCTTTCCACCAACACCAAACTGCAGCAGCAACAGAGGGAGAGGAAAGATGTGCAGGGTGAGGAGACAGACACCTGAACAGGGACAGCAGCACATGCCAGGACAAATGGAGACCAGAGCAAAATCCAGCTCCCTTCCTGCCCAAGCATCTGCTGCGTCCAAGGGCAAGCACAGCCATCTGCCAGTGGCCACTACCTCTGTATGATGGCCTCCAGGATCTGTGCCATCACACAGTGCCCTGCTAATGCCCATTACCGCTGCATGACGGCCTGCGCCCTGCGAAATCGCTTACCTACAATGTCGGCTGCATTCCTCCTCCGGCTCTCTCCACAGGCTGGCCACAGGGCTCCAGCCCAGCTGCCACTGACCCATCAGCCCCAGGACAGAGACAGGGCTCCTGTGCTCCCACAGGAACCAGCCAGAGAAACCCAGGATGACCAGGAAGGGAAGAAGGATACAGCAGGTGGAAGAGAAGAGGAAATGCTAATGAGAAAGAGAAAAGCATTTAGTGGGGAGACCTGCCTGGGGCAGGACTAACACACCAAAGGAACAAATCTCCAGGAGCCCCATAGACAAGGACTCAACTCTGTTTCCACCCAACCCCTCCAGGGATAGGACAGCTCTGCTCCTCATCCACATAGCAGTGGTCAGTGCCCAATGTTGCAGGGAAAGGCTGTTGGGCACCGTGCCCAATGATGCCCTCTCACAGGCCCTGAGATTTACTCCAGCCAGTGTGAGAAGGCAACTCTGGGTTCTTACTTTCCTGCCTGTGGCATTCGAGTGTGGCTGTGAGGGGAGCTGCCACGACTGTCAGGAAAGGGGGCAGCTCTTTAAAGGGAGCCTCTGCTAGGGGTACCCAGCTGGGAGAGGCACTGGGACCAGCAAGGGAGTCTGGTACTATAACTAGAAACGGACCACGAGCTCAGCATCTGTCCTAGACAGTCCGGACACTCCTGTGGGACCTCTCCTTTACCTTGCTCTGCTTGCCTCGGCTCTTGGGTCTGGGGGCTGCTGGCTTGATTGCTGCGGTCTCTGTCCACAGTGCCGAGCCCGATGTCCCAGGAGCCACATTCCGCAGCCTGGGAGCTGCACTCTGCCACTTGGGGGTTCTGATCTTGGCCTCATCCTGCAATCGGGAGGTCCTAGCTGGTAGCTTGGGAGGATTACTGGCTGCCACACCTTGCAGCCAGAGGGCCGTGCCCTGCTGCCTGGGGGTATTACTGGCCGCCATGCCCTGAAGCCTGGGAGCAGTGATCTCCATGACCGGAGCTGTCTCCGAGCCAGACAGCGCAGACTCCAGCACCTGCAATTGGGCTCTCTCGTCTCTGAACTCATGCCAGTCCAGGTCCAGCTCCTGAAGCAGGAGACAGCAGAGCCAACAGGTGGGTCTTACTCTGGCTGAAAAGAGGGCTAGACCCCCTACCCTCCAAGTGCTGTCCTCTTGTGCACGGATAAGAGTGGTCTAAAACAGCACTGAGCAGGCTGGGGAGGCTGCAGAGCATGAGACCTGGGATCAGCCACTGTCTGTGCTAATGTGAGGTCTGCTACCTAGCCATAGCGGGGCTGCTCCATGCCCCACCTGGAGAGGGCTGGGTGTTATCAGCAAGAACTGCTAATATGACCACAACCAGGACCCCTGTTACACATAGGAGGGCGAGACCATCCTTGAGACTACAGGGCTCAGGGAACAGGATATGGAGCCAGAGGGCACTGGCTGTGATCCAGTCCAAAGTGGAGGAACTGGCTGGCTCAGGTGCGTGAGGTGGGGTATGGGGCCTTTCCTCCCTGGGGGGGGGGCTGGCTCTGATCCAGCCCCAGATTAGTAGTGACTGAAAGCCCATCTAATCTAAGAGCAGTTTGCTGACTCCAGTCCAGCAGGCAGGGGTCCTCAGCACAACTGTCCCTGAGTGATCCCACCCAGCTGCAGCATATGGGCGGTGGAGAGAGGACACTGCGCTCCCTCTCTAGGGGGGACCCAGGAGAACTGAGGCATAGGGGCTAAGAAGGGACCAGACCACATTACCTCCTCCTCCCCTGAGCTCTCATTTCGGGTGGAGGACGGCTGCTCCTTCTCTTCGTGCTCCTCTGTAACTGGTAGTCTCTTCAGCCTCACATAGGGGGACTGGAAGGGAAAAAGATAATAGATGTCAGCTCTGCCAGAGTCTCCACAGCTCCTGGGGTGCTGCATGGGGCTAATGCAGACAGCGACCCACCTGTGCAGGTCTGCACAGCACCAAACCTCCTATCCCTGAGGAGCACTGGGAGGGGCTGACCCACCAGTAACAACTGGAGCCAGGGGGGCAAGAGATCAATCCAACATAGACAAGACACAGTGACTCACCAACTGGGCATCCTGTTTCAGTGCTGCCCACCTGCTGCTCTTGGGAGGCTCCAGTCTCCCTGCCCGCTTCCGGGAGAGGCCTCTCTTCATCGCGCTCCTGGTGGGTTCATCCTTGAGCTGGGGCAATGGTGGCTCCCCGGCTAATGTCGGCAAGGGCTCCATGGCTGGCATGGGGGTAGGGTCGCTGGCTGGAGTGGGCGATGGATCCCGGGCTGAAGTAAGATGCAGTTTGTGGGCCTTGATGCTGGCGCGGGGCTGCAGGATAAGGTGAATGCTCCCTCCCTCAATGCCGGACACCTCTCTTGGGACCTGTAGAGGAACGTGGCCCTGGTAAGTATTCCTCTCCCAGCTAGAACTGGAGCCAGACACTGAAGCTGGGAGGATTACGGAACTGCCGTCATCTTCAGGGTCAGTCTCTTCAGAGATTTTAAATTAACAAGCGATTGTAATTTCCAGTGTTGTCAACCTTCATGATATCTGGCAGTTTACCTAAAGCCTCAGCTTCTGGAGCCCTGTGATTCCACAAGACTCACAGCTTGCCCTTAATAAAAAATAAGTTTCTAGCCCTTCTAAAATGACAAGAGTCCTATGGCACCTTAAAGACTAACAAATTTCTTCAGGCAAAAAAACTTTTGTGGGCAGCAACCCACTTCATCACATGCATCTGACAAAGTGGGATGCAGTCCATGAAAGCTTATACCTGAAGAAATTTGTTAGTCTTTAAGATTTGTTAGTCTTTCGTCTACAGAAGAGAAGACTGAGGGGAGATTTGATATTAGTCTACAGAAGAGAAGACTGAGGGGAGATTTGATAGCAACCTTCAACTACTTGAAGGGTTGCTCCAAAGAGGAGGGAGCTAGGCTGTTCTCGAGGGTAACAGAGGACAGAACAAGGAGCAATGGTTTCAAATTACAGCTGGGGAGGTCAAGGTTGGATATTAGGAAAAACTTTCTCACTAGGAGGGTGGTGAAGCATTGGAATGGGCTACCTAGGGAGGTGGTAGAATCTTCATCTTTGGAGATTTTTAAGGCTCGGTTAGACAAAACCCTGGCAGGGATAATTTAGGGGGAGTGGTCCTGCTTTTTAGCAGGGGGTTGGACTAGATGACCTCGTGAGGTCCCTTCCAACCCTATTATTCTATGATTCTATGCCACAGGATTCTCATTGTTTTTGCTGTATACAGACTAACACAACTACCCCTCTGGAATTTCTAGCCCTTGTGACTGCAGAGAAAAGGAGAGGAAGGTATGGCCACCAAATTTAGCCCATTTCCACAGTCAAAGGAAATTAAACCAGGGGACCTGTGATGAGAGCACATAACCAAAACCCACCCTGCTGGGAAACCCAAGGGCAGCCACAGAGCATTTGGGGGAAGGAGTATGTGTCCGATGAGGCAGCGGTTCTCTGCCACTGTGTCAGGACACATTACTGTGTCACCACACAGTAGTGTGTCACAGAGAGCCGGAAAGATGGCTGGATTTGGCCTAAGGGGAGTGGGCTGGTGTGTCCTGTAGGGTCACATTACACCACCAAGCATGTTGCATCCCACAAAAAGTTGAGAACCACTGCATTGAGGGATAAGTCTGAGCTGCAAGAAGTAAAAGGAGAGCTGAACTGGCTGTGAGCAAGCGCAATCCCTGATAAACTGAAAAAAGCTGGGGGGGTGGTTTTGGCAGAGCTGTTTTATAATACTTAACCATGCCCGGAAAGGAGCAGTACTGTGTAAACACTTGCTGTTGTGGGTGGTCTGATAGGAGATGGAAGACAAACTGAGACAGTGGCAGGGCCTGAAGCTAGGCTGTGCAGCCAGAGGTTAGCGTCTGAGGTTAGCAATGCTGGATTTAGAACAGTGAGACTGTACCTCAGCGTAACAAAGCATCGAGAAAGAAAACACCAGATGGTGTCCCCAGTCTTTCCCCAGTATAGCTCCCCAAGGTAACTCCAAGTTCCAACTGAGAAACTGCCACTTGTTCTTAGCACAGATGGGTGTTTTCTTTGCAAAGATGAACTTTGGCCACTTTTCTTTGCAGCTTGTTAATTTATTTGATCTTAAAACTTCAATCACAACCCACCTGCAGGCAGTGGAGGAGCTGGTGGGTTTGTGACACCACAAGTGGCAAGGAAGTGAAACCTGATTCTCTGAGCAGGGAGATTTTTACTCAGGCTGTTTAAAACCCTCAGTGGATTACTGACACTTCTTTCACTGTGCAACATTATGGAGACGGGAGCTCTAGAGTGGATAGATCCCTGGATTAGGGTCTAGTCCTGGGGCTGCCAGAGATGTGATCTTGGGCAAGTCCCTCTGTTTCCTCTCCCAGGCTTTGCCTAATTATACTGTGAGCTCTTCAGGGCAGGCACAGAGTCTCAGTGTGTGTTGACAAAACACCCATCTCTGCAGGGCCCTGACTTTAGCTGGAATCAGGCAACATAGTGTCACAGATTTTAGGGCCAGAAAGGATGTTCTGATCATGTAACCTGGCCTCCTATGTAGCACAGATCAGAGAACCTTGCCCAATAGTACCCCCATCGACTCTAGAACTAGAGCTGGATACAGATTTAGTGACAAAACACTTTGGCCAAAAAAAGTCATCCCTAAAACTGTTCCTGAAAAAGTTTCAGTTTTGATGAATTTCCTGCTTTGAAAAAATGTCAAGGAGGAAAACAAGTTTTGAAGTGTCCTACTTTCAAAACAAATCTGTCACTAGAGGAAGTTTTGGAATTAATTGATAAACTCAACATTAACAAGTCACCGGGACCAGATGGCATTCACCCAAGAGTTCTGAAAGAACTCAAATGTGAAGTCGCGGAACTGTTAACTAAGATTTGTAACCTGTCCCTTAAAATGGCTTCGGTACCCAAAGACTGGAAGTCGGCTAATGTAACGCCAATATTTAAAAAGGGCCCTAGAGGGTATCCCAGCAATTACAGACCGGTAAGTCTAACGTCGGTACCGGGCAAATTAGTTGAAACAATAGTTAAGAATAAAATTGTCAGTCACATAGAAAAACATAAACTGTTGAGCAATAGCCAACATGGTTTCTGTAAGGGGAAATCGTGTCTTACTAATCTATTAGAGTTCTTTGAAGGGGTTAACAAACATGTGGACAGGGGGGATCCAGTGGACATAGTGTACTTAGATTTCCAGAAAGCATTTGACAAGGTCCCTCACCAAAGGCTGTTATGTAAGTTAAGTTGTCATGGGATAAAAGGGAAGGTCCTTTCATGGATTGAGAACTGGTTAAAAGACAGGGAACAAAGGGTAGGAGTAAATGGTAAATTCTCAGATTGGAAAAGGGTAGCTAGTGGTGTTCCCCAAGGGTCGGTCCTAGGACCAGTCCTATTCAATTTATTCATAAATGATCTGGAGAAAGGGGTAAATAGTGAGGTAGCTAAATTTGCAGACGATACTAAACTACTCAAGATAGTCAAGACCAAAGCAGATTGTGAAGAACTTCAAAAAGATCTCACAAAACTAAGTGATTGGGCATCCAAATGGCAAATGAAATTTAATGTGGATAAGTGTAAAGTAATGCACATTGGAAAAAATAACCCCAACTATACCTATAATATGACGGGGGCTAATTTGGCTACAACGAGTCAAGAAAAAGATCTTGGAGTCATTGTGGATAGTTCTCTGAAGATGTCCGTACAGTGTGCGGAGGCGGTCAAAAAAGCAAACAGGATGTTAGGGATCATTAAAAAGGGGATAGAAAATAAGACTGCAAATGTATTATTGCCCTTATATAAATCCATGGTATGCCCACATCTCGAATACTGTGTACAGATGTGGTCTCCTCATCTCAAAAAAGATATTCTAGCACTAGAAAAGGTTCAGAAAAGGGCAACTAAAATGATTAGGGGTTTGGAGAGTGCCTCGTATGAGGAACGATTGAAAAGGCTGGGCCTCTTCAGCTTGGAAAAGAGGAGACTGAGGGGGGACATGATAGAAGTATATAAAATTATGACTGATGTGGAAAAAGTGGACAAGGAAAAGTTGTTTAAATACTCCCATAATACAAGAACCAGGGGTCACCAAATGAAACTGATAGGTAGCAGGTTCAAAACAAATAAAAGGAAGTTCTTCTTCACACAACGCACAGTCAACTTGTGGAACTCCTTACCTGAGGAGGTTGTGAAGGCTGGGACTATAACAATATTTAAAAGGGAACTGGATAAGTTCATGGTGGCTAAGTCCATAAATGGCTATTAGCCAGAAAGGGGTTAAGAATGGTGTCCCTAGCCTCTGTTTATCAGAGGATGGAGACGGATGGCAGGAGAGTGATCACTTGATCATTGCCTGTTAGGTTCACTCCCTCTGGGGCACCTGGGCACTGGCCACTGTCGGTAGACAGATACTGGGCTAGATGGACCTCTGGTCTGACCCAGTACGGCCTTTCTTATGTTCTTATGACTTTTGTTTTAAAATTGCTTGCTTCCTTAACTTTTTTCAGGGTAAATAAAGTTAAGTCAAAATTCTAAGAAGAAAATACTTTGATTAACCCAAAGCACAAAAAAAAAAAAAAATTCAGTTCATGAAAATTTAGCCTGATCCAGGAGGGAAAAAACTTTTGAAAGCTGAACATTCTGAAGTGATGCTAATAATTTCCCACACAAGTATGCCCCATAACTTCTGGCTGAGCAGAAGCAGAATGCCTAGAAAAGTCATCCAGTCAAAGTCTCCAGGAGATGAGATCCACCATGACCCTGGCTTAAGTTGTTCTAATGTAGCAGTTCCCAAATTCTATTGTGTTGTGCACCAACATCACCACCTGCAGTATCAATTTTTTTTTTAAAATAAACAGACTGTATGAAAACCCTCTTTAAACTTAAGTGTTGGGAGAGCATTTCCTTTCAGCGCAGCAGGGTGGGGACGCCATGCTCATTTAGGAAGTCAAGGGGAGAGAGATCTCTACATAGCTTGCCTATCTCCTGTCAACTGCTTCCAAATTTCATAGTAAGTGTAGACCAGGACCTTACCTAGTAAGTGGGTGCATACCAGTGGGAGGTGGCCCGTGGGCCAGTTTGGGAACTACGTTAATTACACTCACTGTTAAAAATTCTTTTCTTCTAGTCTGAATCCCATTCTGCCTTTGCCGGCTAGACTGAAGAGCCCTGTGCTGTCAAAGCCTCCTCAGGCACTTACAGGCGATCCGCTCACCCCAACTTTCTCTTGGACTGCTCTAGGGAGACGAACCAGCACCCCTACCACTGAGCTCGCTCAGCTTTGTAGCAGCTACAGTTAACCCGACCGCAGCCCCCCAGAGACACCCCGGGGCTGGTGGCAGACGGTGTCCGTGAAGGGATCCGCTTGACCCGCTGGTGGAAGCCGCCCGGCGCTGCACCCTTGCGCTGAGCGGCTCCTCTCGGTTCCGCAGTGTGCAGCGCCTAGCACCGGGGTCCCGGCGCCACACACAGCCCCCTGTACCCCCAGCTGGGGGTTAGCGAAAGGGCCCCAGCATTGCAGAGCCCGGGACCTGCCCCGCCGCGCTCCCAGCCCCCTCGCTCTCACCGGCTCCTCCGCGCTACCCTGCGCCAGGCGCGTGGAGCGCCTCAGGGGAGTCCCCGCACGCGGCACCCCCCGCTTCTTCATCCGGGCGGGCGCGCTGCAGCTAGTGGCGGGGAAGAAAGAGGCGGGCCCGGCTCCCGCGCGCCTTGACATTCAAACCCCGCGGCTGCTTTGAAACTACAGCAGGCCAGCGCGGCCCCGCGGCTCCCCCTGGCGGTCGGGCCATGGCAGGAGGCGCCCTCGGCCGCCCAGCTCGGAGACTCCAGCGCAGGGGCCACCGCACCGCCCCGCTGCTCTGGCCCTCCTGAGACGTCCTGGGAGACCCCGCAGAGGGGACTCGGAGCTCCCAGAGCAGAGGGCGGGGGTAGGGACATGGAGCGAGCAGAGCGCGGGGAACAAATAAAAAAGGCGGGCGCTTCACGCGATTCCACACACGCTCACGCTGCTTCACAGTACACACCTCTCAACTATGTATGGGGACCACCCCCAAACTAAATGATGGGTACGGATTTCCACCAATCAGGAGATGGACCCTATGGAACGCCACGAAGCGTTGACCAATCAATGGGAGACCTTGAGATACGCGGCCGCCAGAAGGACAGGTTTCTGCGGTCCGTCAGCGAGAGAGTCTTGAGCGCGACAGCGGAATGGCAAACCAATCAGCGGGTGAATCGAATTGACTGACAGGCTCTTCAAACTAATCGACGGGCAGAGGAATTGAATGACAGAGGGCGGTATCCAATCGTCGGGGGACACCGGAGAGTGACAGTAAGCACGAGCCAATCAGGCAGCAGAGGTTGGAGCAGTGGCAAAGGCAGGCAGGAGGAGGTGGATCCCTTCAGGCCTCCGCTTTGTGGTGAGTGGGGACCCCGGGGCTAGGAGCCCCCCGGGCCGGGATCAGGCGCCCTCCGTCACCGGACCGCGACCACTTGCGCCAGCTCCCCTCGCGCAGCGCCGGAACCGGTCCCCTCGGCCCGGAACCGCTCGGCCCAGCTCCCCCGACCTGAGAGCGGCGCCCCCGGAACCGGCCCCAGCCCCCTCAGCCAGGATCGTCCTGAGCTCGGTTCCTGCCCTGGGACCCCCGACCAGCTGGGGCTGTCATGTGGGGGGCTCCCGCCTCTTCCCTTTCCAGCCTTCTCCGGCCCTCTTCAGCTCCCCACCCAGCCCTCTCCCCGCCCACGTTCACCCCCGCAGGCCCCTCCCCATCTCGGGGTCACCTAAGGAAAAGGGGGGCAGTGCTGGGGAATAATGGGGGGCACCCACTTTCAGTCCTACCAGAGCAGAGAGTGATGGGGCCCAGGGGGTTGAGTAGGACGGCAGATAGAGAGGGTTATGATGGGGCAGGCTGAATGGACAGGAGCCACTTGCTAGCAGAGCTCAATAGGGAAGAAGCCAGGAAGGGGCAGATACTAAAAGACACAGGCAGAGGCAGCAGAAGGGACAGGGGCTCATTATGGGTCAGGCTGGTGGGGACAGGATGTTTCCTCAGCCCCTCCATCTCCAAGGTAATTGTGACTCTCCCCCTCTCAAAGGGCTCAGGGCTATGCCAGCTGCTGCTCCATCCTACTGAGGACCCTCCACTATGGAGTTCCCAGATCACAGTAAGCACTTGCTGCAGAGTCTGCGGGAGCAGCGGCACCAGGGCTTCCTCTGCGACTGCACCATCATGGTGGGCAGCACACAGTTCCTAGCACACCGGGCTGTGCTGGCCTCCTGCAGCACCTTCTTCCACATGTTCTACAAGGAGCGGCTAGACAAGCGGGACCTGGTCTGCATCAACAACGAGATTGTCACAGCACCAGCCTTCGGGCTGCTGCTGGAGTTCATGTACCAGGGCACGCTGACCTTCAGTGACACCCCCGTAGAGGATGTGCTCGCTGCAGCCAGTTACCTGCACATGAATGACATTGTCAAGGTCTGCAAGAAGAAGCTTCAGGCACGGGCACTGGCAGAGGCTGACAGCACCAAGAAGGAGGAGGACTCCCCAGCCAGCTCTGAGTTCCTGCCCAGTACTTCCAAATGCCAGCTGCAAAGTCCTGAGGCCCTGCCACCACCTCAACACCAGTGTGAGGCAGGAAAGAACAAGAAGGAGGAATGGAAAAGTAATGCCTTAGAAAAAGCAGCCCTTCAGCAGCCTCCAGCAGCTACTGCAGACATGGCAGATACCACACAGCCAGGAATGGAGGGTGATTCCCCCCGTGGTCCTCTCTTGGGTAGGCCACCAGCCACTTCAGATGTCTCCCTGTCCAGCCCCAGCAGCTCCACTGAAACCATCCCCCACAGCTACTTCCCCTCCGGCAATGTGACAGAGGCACCATGTGGCCTGGAGGCCACCCCAGAGAGCCTAACTATGGAGCCACGGGTGGGCAGTTTAGATGGCATCTACTCCAAGGATCTGGACAGGGGCCCCATCAAAGTGAAGGTGGAAGCCATTGTGATCTCTGACGAAGAGCCAGACACAGTGGAGCAGCTGGAGAGGCGAAGCATGGAGATGAGGATGGAGAGCATCTTTCAGAGGCCCACGGTGGAGGTGGGGTCAGCAGGGGGCTGTAGCCGCCACCCTGATGGCTTTGAGGAGCCCAGTGGCATAGAGGAGGTGTCCTCAGAGGGCAACTTCCTTCCGCAGGAGCATCTCCCCTACCACATGATCCCAGTGCCAGGCGGACAGAGCTACTCCAATATGGTGACACCACCGCTGCATGAGCAGATGTACTTGCCTGATTACGAGGCGCACCCCAACTTTGGCATCTTCACCGAGGATGTCCCCACCTGCAAGACATGTGGCAAGACCTTCTCCTGCTCCTACACACTACGGCGCCATGCCACCGTACACACACGTGAGCGCCCCTATGAGTGCCGCTACTGCATGCGCAGCTACACCCAGTCGGGGGACCTATACAGGCACATCCGCAAGGCCCACAATGAAGACTTGGCAGCCAAGCGGTGCAAACAGGATGTGGAGAATCCCTCGTAGTGAGCTCATATCTGCCCCACCCGGGGATGTAGGACAAGCCAGATGTTCCACAGCACTACAGGGGAAGCCTTTGAATTGTTTCCTGTAGAGATGGGTTGGGGGTGTGATAAGTCCCCCCTGGATGCTAGCAAGGAACTTTGAACTCCAATCAGGAGCCACAGTGGGCACAGGGCAAAGGGGCCTCGTTCCAAACCAGCAGCCGCTCTTGTTTGTGCCCTTGATCAATTGTCTTCTTGCCCAAGCCACACATCCCATCTCCCTCCCTGCCTGAAGGAGTCTGTCATTTCTCATGCACTGGGTAGTCCTGTGCTGGGCACACTACACTGGCCTTTCTCGGTTTGACTGCCACCACCTCCTGGAAATAGTTTGGAAGCAGCTGCAGTGAGTGGAATAATTTAAACTCTAACCAGGGAACATTTTACATTTATTTATGCTCAGAGTGTGTCGCAGCATCTGGGAGCTCAGGCCTTGGACAGCATCTGTCAGGGTTAGTATTGCCCTGGGCAGTAGCTCTGCACAGAGTGGGGTTTAGAACAATTGTTTCAGAATGAGTTTGAGCAGATGCACAGTCTTCACTTCCCCTCTGCCTCCTCCCCTGCCATCCACTTCCAGCACTTCCCTGTCTCTGGGCTGTTCTTAACTGGGACCGGGCTGCTTATGACCAGCCACCCCATCCTTGAAAGTACCATTATTCCCCTCACTCCCCCTGAGACAGAGGCTCCCTGCTTTTAGGGTATTATTTTTAAGCAAATCAGTGTTCTCTTTTCAAGAGGATCTAAAATTAGTTTTTAAAAATGGTTGCCCACTATTTGGGATGTTCCTTCCAGCACTGAGCTTCCAGGGAGTGGGAGCAGCCCGGCATTCCAGAGGATGACCTAGCAGCTAGGGGGCTTTAGGACCAGCTAGCCCTTCTGCAAAACCACCCAAGAAGGGACAAAAATGAGAAGGGTGGTTATTTGCAGAGGATGGGCTTATGCCAGTCTTGTTTGTTCTGCTGACTCTGCAGCCACTGGACAGATTGGTAGAAAACACCTAAAAGCTAGAAAACCTCTTTATGAAAACCCACCTAGGGGCTCAGGCCCAGAGTTTGATACCTATTGTTTTTAATGCCATGGCAGCGGTTGGGCTCCTCACTGCTCTAACCCAGCCCTTGGCCCTAGCCCATACAGCTTTCTCCCCTCACTCTGCCCTAGCAGTGAATGCAGGAGTTCCTGCTCCCTACGCGCAAGGGGGACACTCTCCCCAAGCTGCCAGGCTGCTAAATTGTCTTCATATCAGCCTCTCTCCTCCTGCTATCAAAGCCAACAGCCGCATTTAATCAGACTCAGCAGGGGCTGTGTGATCCTCTCACTATAAATCTGAGAGTGAAAGTGTCTCAAGGACTCATTTCTGTACAAAGCCAGGAATTGGTGTTGCTGCCCAGGACACAAGTTCAACAGTAAAACTAGCACCAAGTGCTTCTGCTTCTGAGCCATGGTCTCTTCCCTCCAGCACTGTGTGGTGTCATTTCAGGGCTCAGCGCAGCTGCAGCCCTGGCCTCAGGCTCACACCAACACCAAGTCCTGCATTTATTCACAGGACAGGCTGCAACAATGCCAGCTGTATAACAACTCAGAGTTCAGACCAACTGCCTCTGTAACGGTGGGAGTCACAAAGCCTGAGGTGACCCCTTTGGTAGGATGGTGTCATATAGTCACTGCCAGTCTGGGGGAAGGCAGAGGGGTCCCGAACAGGGGCTTAGAGGTGAACAGCACAACCCACCTCCATCTCAGTCACAGGGGCTGATTGAAGCCAGAACCTGCAGTTTATTCATCACTGCTAAGAATGACATGAGGTTGGGCTGTGTTTATGGGTCCACTAGGCAGAGGGAGGAGACAAACCCAGACTTCTGGCCTGATCCTGAAAGGAGAACATACACCCCCACACGATTTCCAGGTTCAAACACCTGCCATAACCAGGCCTGAGAATCAGCACAGGCATTTTGCTCTTGTGCCATGGAAAGGGGTCCCTCCAAGGTGTTTGTGCCAAGGGAAGAAGTCCCAGCCAAGTAGGAAGAGATTTTTCTAGTCCCCTCTCACCTCAGTGGGGAGAAAAAAATTCTCACTCCCAATTCCACATCCCTGCTTCACATGGCAGGTGGAGGGCTTCCTGGGGTCAACACACAGACTCCAGAGCCAGAGCTGGCTACTGAGCCTATGCTCCAGCCACAGCAGGCATGTTCCCAGAACATGAGAACAGAGGCTTCCCCTCCCAGCAAAAAAAAAAAAAAAAAAAAAAAACCAACAAAAAACCAATCTTCCCAGCAGCAATGGTAGAGGCCCTGGCACCTACACCCAGTGCAGGGAGCGGGCAAGATACAAGCTGCCATCTCAGCCCCCTTCTGCTCTATGCTATCAGACACCTCGAGGGGTTGGGCAGTACAGGCCTGTCTCACCCAGCTTTCCTTTGCTTACATTGTATTAGCCTCCAATGTGTCTGCCATGAAGATGGCCTTCCAGCGGAATTTCCCTTCCTCACAGGGCACCTTAGGCAGCTTTTACTGACCCAGCCACACTGGAGAGGAACGTGCACAGCACCAGCTAAACAGCCCTCTGACTAGGACCTGCTAAGTGGTTGTGGGTCTAGGAGGGTCCCCCCCAGCACAGACCATCCCCCCCAGGGCAGTGGGTAACAGATCCCAGGGACCATGTGCTCTAAATACAGCTGTCATGAGTGTACTCCCTACTGACCCTGATAGCATCATGAGCTGCTTGCAGACCAGGGGATCTCACTGACTCTGCAGCAGAGGTCTCATTCTCAACACCAGTGGTTCAGCCATGCTGGATTGGCCTGCCAATCCCATTTCAAACAGACAGACAAGCATTTACCAAAATGTCTTTAGCAGGGTGAATGGGTGGCTTCAGTGTGTGCTTTTAAAGGGGGAACAACCATGCAGCCTAAAGGAAAATATAGGCTTATTTGTGCATGGTTACCTTCCTTGCTGCAGAACTCAGCACCTCCCTAACAGGAGAACTAGTCCTAACCCCCAGCCACGGCTGCCCTTGCAGAAGGGGGCTCACCTCTGCTTGGGAAAGACAAGAGTCACGGTCAGATAACAGAGGGGTTAGGAAAGTTGCTGGAAGAGAGCTTACTCCCTCTATTCTAAAACTACCACCATGTGAGCCCCACCCCAAGATCCAAGGGAACAGGCTGGGCCCTAGCAGCACCAATTAGGAAGCCAGAGCAAGCACTGAGCAGTGTCCTCCCACCCCACCCATAGGCAGTAGGATCTCACTAGTCTCAGTGGAGTGAATCACACTGGTACCCGTGCAGGAGGCTAGCAAGTATGACCATCTCCACATCAAAGGGACATGTTGGGATTGCACAACTCAGGGTAAAGGGATCTGTTCCAGACCAAGGGGGCCCTCGTTCTGTAGTGAGATCTTTCCCTTTGGAGCAAGTCTATCCAAGCATCCACTTGGGAAAGGGAGAAAAGGGACAGGTTTCTCAATGTCTCAGCACACCAGAGAGCAGTCGCCCCACTGGCGGTGCAGGAACATCATGTCTACTCTGGCCAGCAGGGTGGCTGACCAAGCAGCATTAGAGAGGGCTCCTCTCAGGAGCAGGAGTCCAAGGCAACCCACGGCCTTAGCCAAACATCTCCTGGGAGGCATAGGTCATATAGAGGAACCCGTCCTCATCTTGGTTCAGCGTGTACACTTCAGCCATGGTGAGCGACATGCTGACCAGGCTTCGGCTGCCATCCACGAGCAAATAGAATGACTGGGTGGAGCTGAGAGACATCCTGTTCCTGAGGAAGCAAAAAGGCAGAAGAGCTGAGTCCCACCTGAGAGTAAGAAGGGAAAAAGCCCTGAATGGTCTCCCCCGAGAGCACCCACTGCTTACCCAGCCAAGGGGGGACTGCACTACCTGGCCATTGCCTGCATTAGCACTTAACTACCTCCACTCCTAACCCACAATGGCAGCCCATAGAGACTGGGGTCATTACTCAGGGCAGCCAGAGTCTGACAAAGGGGCTGTTGGGAGAACTGCAGACTGCATTAGCCTAGGAGCACCTCTTCCCCACATCTGTATGTCATCCACTGAACCCCAACCTAAAGAGGCTAGTGACTCCCCAGGTCACAGCTCCCCGTTTGCTCTCTGGGGGACAGGAGCCAGCAGGGCCTGGGGCACAGCACAGATGAGTGATACCAAGGCAGATCCCTTCCCCCCAGGTCACCCCCTCTCCTCTTACCGGATAATGGTCACAAACTGCCCCATGGTCAGCTCCTGGGGGACCAGAAACTTGGTTCTATCCAAAGCTGGCAGCACCTTTTCCTTGGGGTACTGCTCCAGGATCACCTGGAAAACGGGCACGTAGGATGGGAAGGAAAGCAGCACCCCCTGCCTCCCCAGCCGAGCCTGGCTCAGTCCCCCCTTTTCCTACCCCTTCCCGCGGGAGTGGGAGGTCACCCCCATTTCCCACGCAGTGGCTGCTGCCCTTAGTTCCAACCTAGACGCTGAGCGCCCCTAAGCTCCACCCACCGACCGGCGACCGCCACTCACGGGGAGTTTGCTGGGGAACTTGGAGCGGATCGCGGCCACCTCACGTTGCCTGGTCGCTGGAAGAGAAGTGGATCCGGGATGGTTACAGCCGAGTCACGCCCGAGCCCGAAAGAAAGTGAGGAAGATCCGCGGCCACGGGATTCTCGGTACCCCGAAGACCGCCCCCGGCCCACCATTGGGGGCAGCCAGCGCGAAGCAGGGCCCTGGCACCCCAGCCACAGGGGGGCTCCAGCCGCCTCGCTCGTTCAGCCACCCCCTCAAAGCCACACGGGAAGACGGCCCCCCCTCTCCCCTGGGCATCCCTGTCGGCCAGTCTCACCGAAGCATTTCCGCTGCTTGAAGGGAGCGCGGCGCTCCTGGCGGCCGGCAGCGGGCAGCATCCTCCCGAGAGTAGAGTTGGGTTTGCCGCCGCCGCCCTTAAATAGCGCCGCTTCCACTAGCTGGCCGGGCGGGATCCCCTGTGAGTGACTCCGCCCCGCGGGGGATTCCCTGGGGCCGCCTGGACTGGCAGAGAAGAGGGCGGGACCCTGAGTGGCTTTTCTTCTCCATGGGCTGATTTTTTTTGCCTGTGTTCAGACCAAGGGAAGGCGAAGGGGGTGTCTGGTGATTGCCTCAACCCCATGATGGGCGGGGAAGCGGGAATGACCCCTGCCCCGATGGGATGGCATAGGAGTTGGCAATTGCCCTTGCCCCCGTGATGGGGTGGGGGGGCTGGCTCTATCCGATGGGGGGGGAGGTAGAGAGGGAGGTCTCTAGATGCTGTGCCCGCCCATATGAGACCCCGCCCAGCGCCCGAGGGGAATTCCAGTCGTGGTTATTCAATCCCTTCCATGGCTCCCGTAAGAGCTGCAGGTAGGAGCCCAGACGGCTGGGCCCCTGAGTGGGGGAGGGCCAGGGCAACGCTTAACTTGGGCCAGGGCTGGGCTTTGGCACCCTACCCGTGCCGGCCGCAGGTCAGAGCCCTGGCACCTCTTGTCCCCTCAGTTATGAATATAAAAAACTGCTGTAGACCCGGCGACGTTCCTTACAAATTAGGAATCGGAGGGGAGGAGCCGGAACAGAGGAACAAGGGACGCACGGTCACGCGCAGCCCCCACCCCAGGTGGAGGGGGGTGGCATAGGAGGTGTTGGTGGTCTGGGGCATGGGGTAGTGATCTGGGGGCTTTATGTGGGGGGAGAATCTGCCCCCATGTGGGAAGGTTGGGGTCATTAGCCCAACTCATGGATTTGGAGGGTATTTCACATCTACCGTGGGGCAATGGGGTCTGTGCCCTTAGGTTGTATTCTGGGGGTGCACTGGGTTACTTTGCCCCTCTCGGAAGTGGCAGGGGAAATTTACGCCATAGCACTGAAGAGCTACTTTAGGTATTTGAGTTTCTAGCTCTCCATGGTGCACGGGGCCCAAGGGGGGTTTGCCCCCTAAGCCTCATAATTACTGTCCACTCCCCCCAACCTAACTTTGCTCTACGAAATGTTTTGCCCGGGTCGGAGCCAATCAGAAGCCAGGAGCCTCTGGCCCCGCCCCCACGTGACTCTTTCAAAACCGTCCCCTTTGTCTGAGCTGGTGTGTGCGGTGCCGAGCTGAGGTCTGCGCTGCTGGGTCCCCGGAGTCGGTGGCCGCTGTCCCTCTGCATCCAGCGTCCCTCCCCCCGTGCGTGTCTCCTTCCCCGCCCGCCGATCCTGCCCCAGCTTCCTCGGTCTCCTCCGCCCGCCGTATGTGCCCCGCGGGTCCCTGCCCCGGTGCGAGTCCCGCGCTGGTCGGTGCTGCTTGCCCCGCGGGTCTCCATGGCCCGCAGAGCCGCGCCGCCCTCCCTCTGGTCCGGGAACGACCGGGTGCGGATCGGGGAGCGGCTCCAGGCCAGCCTGGCCGGGATCCTGGAGCTGCAGCTGCTGAGAGAGACGCAGAAGGGAGCAGTGGAGAGCGTCCTGGACACTGGGCAGCCGGCGGGAGCTGGCCCGTGGGGGCAGCGACAGGTGAGGGGGGGCCTGGGCTGTGGGAGGCGGTTCGGGTTTAGTGTGTGGAGTTGGTGGCCTGAGATATAGGGGAGATCAGGTGATTTGGCCTTAGACTGTGACGGGGGCTGGTCATGAATGGGTGTGTACAGCGCAGCAGGGGAGCTAAGGGAGCTGATACAAGTAGGGGAATGTGAGCTGGGGGCATGGGATGGGGGCAGTGGGGAAGGAGGGTGCTGGGGGATGGTGATAGCCCTGGGTTTTGAGTTGGGGGTCCGGCTGAGTCTGGGAACTGAAGTGGCAGTGGGAGGTAGTGATGGTTGCTGTAATGATGGTGGGGCAGGGGGTGTGATGGTGCAGAACTGGGGTATGAGTTGGGGCTTAGGGAATGAATGGGTAAGGGTTGGTAATTGTTCCTGTGAGCATGGGGAGGCTGGTGCAGGAGGAGGGGTGTGAGGTGTCAGGCCCTGCTACATGTAAGGGATCTGGAGTGCTCTGAGCAGGGTGGCATACCCAGCACTCTTCCCCCCTACCCCCGCACTCGTTGGAGAAAATAATTCTTTCTGTAGCAAACAAGCCTGGAAAGTGGCTGTGGGCTGCCAGCCTGGACCCAAGCAGGGCCTCTTTACCACTATGCCCCATCTCTGAGAGTGGCCACTGGCAGCTGGCTCAAGGAAAGGCCCAAGAAACTCCAGAGTGGAAAACAATGTCCTGCCCCTGAGGAACCCCTGCTCCAAGGGCTAGGCTGGGCCCTGAGGCTGGGGTGGTTGCATCCAGCATAGTTTCTCCTCCTGACTGACGCACTTGGGCATGTTTCCATTGTCCGCATACGTGTCCAGCTCTTTTGTGATGCCTCTTAAGCTCTTGTCCCCAGACATATCTTGTAGCAGTGGGTTCCACAGACTAATTCAGTGCTGGTTTCCATTCTCTTGTTTAAATGTATTGCCTCTTTTATTTCACTCAGTGTCCCCTTGTTCCTGCATCACAGTTGCCTTCAAAGCATCTGACAAAGTGGGATTTTCTCCCACAAAAGCTCATGTGATAAATAAATGTGTTAGTCTTTAAAAGTGCCAAAGGACTCTATTTGTTTTTCTTCAGTAGACTAACAGGGCTGTCCCTCTGGAACTTCTCTATGCCAGTTACTACTCTGTGTAACTCTCTGATGTCCCCTCTCTGAACTAAGCAGCCCCACTTTCTACCTGTCTTCTAATTCTGGTTTGTGTCTGAACCCCTCCCGATTTTACTTTCTCCTTTTGTGCATAAAGTTTGTGTAGTTGCTACCAGGCACGTGGAGGAGTCAGTGGGTTTTGTAGTCTGATGTTGGATAGTCTGTGTTGGGTTGTGAGTTCTCTTTAGCTACCATTTGAATGCTGCCATGTTTGGTATGGGCTGGGGCAGGTTATCCAACAGCACATTGCTCAACCACTTAGGAGAGGAATGGAAAGAGAATCCCTTATCCTTTTTAGATAGTGTCATCTATAGGGTGTAATAGGGTGCTGGTAACCATATGGATCCCAGGATATTAGAGAGACAAGCTAGGTGAGGTAATATCTTTTATTGGATCAACTTCTGTTGGTAAGAGACACTAGCTTTCAATCTTCATGGACCTCTTCTTCAGGTCTGGGAAACTTATTGAAACTGTCCCAGCTAAACCCAAGGTTGAACACGTTGTTTAGCGTAAGTAGTTATATATTTCTAGGGGAAGGGGCCTATAACGGTTTATGCTAACAACCTGTTCTGTCTGGTATTTAGCTGATACTGTCAGGCCACATCTCCACTACAAAATTAAGCCAACCTAACTTAAGTCAGCACACAAGTGCCGCGGTAATGATATTGCTCATGCATGTCTGTTTTACTCCTTGTGTCAATGGGGCACGGGAGACTTTGTACTGATTGATACTACCCGGGTGGGGTGGTGCCTGAAAGCCAGTAACTGTTGATGTAAGAAACGTAGCATCGAGAGACATTGCATTGTTCTAACTACCTCAGCTGTGATTCTGCGCCATTCGTAGAGATGAAGTTACTAAGTCAGGGTAGGGGGGCAGTTATGTCGGCAGGAGTGAAATTTAAAGACACTTCCAGCATAAGCTGCCTTGGATCCACTTAACTGTTTATTGTAGACAGACCCGGATACATCTCCCAGACCTGAAGAAGAAATCTGTGTAGTTCAAAGGCTAGTCTCTCTCACCAGAGGAGGTTGGTCCAATAAAAGATATCATCTCCCCCACCTTGAGTCTCATCATTTAGGTCTGTGCCCTCCTCATCTGCCCTGTTCTATAGTGGGCTGAGTGCGCTTGACATAGCAGGGGCTGCTCTGTTTGCATTTCTCAGCCTGGCTTGTTTGGAGTACATGTGCCCTCGTTTGCACACTCCAAGCCCCAGGACAGGGAGTTGGAGCTGTGTGATGCTCTGGCAGAATTCTTGCCGTCTCCCCTGACTCTGCTGTTCCTGGAGCCGGGAGCTGAGCTGTAAGGAAGACGTTCAGGCCTAGGCTGCTGCTGACCTGGCCTTGGCTGGTTGGTCTCTGTGGATTTAGCTTTCAGGGAAGTGGGCGTTGGCTGGTTGGGCCCGAGTGTGCATTTATTTGAGGGAAACAAACCACCTGTTGTTTACAGTGCTCGCTTCCTGCCTGGTTGCTGTGCTGGATGGGGCAGTGCCAGCGTCTCCATTCCCTTCCTGGTGTCCTTCTGCAAAGCTCAAGAGCAAATATTAGAAGACTCCAGTTCTGCTAAGAAATAGGGGCCTGGGGGAAGCGCTGCTGAACCAGCACCAGTGGAAGCAGCTACACCCCCCCCCCCCCCCCCACCCCTCCACTGCAAGACAGGCAGCAGCTTGCTCCGTCTGTCCTGGCTCTGCACACCTGGCTGCTGAGCTGCAGCTGGAGGGGAAATGGGGGGAGCTGCCCAGGGCAGCATGGTTGGCACATGCCTGCTCCTGCCCAGTGATGCACACAGCTGTGCCTGTGCTGGGAGGAAGAAGATGTCTGAACAGCTGGGAGCATGAGACCTAGGGGACAACAGTGAGGCCGGGCCTGGCTTTATGCCAGTGGAGGCTTTGAATAACCAAATGGGTTGGGTGGAGATGCAGAGTCAGGGCAGGTGGTAGAAATGTCAGTGGGGCCTGGCTGCTCTCCAAGAGGAAGGTGCATGTGGACACATCCCCAACCCTGACACATGTCTTGGGGGACCCTAACCAACCCTTGCATACACATACCTGCCCCCCAAACCTGAAATCTCATGCAAGCCCCCTCTGCTTTGCCTGTGTGGGGAGTGTGTCTCTCTGCTTGACTAGGTAAGATGGGGAGGGGGGCCTCGAACAAAGGCAACAGCTGCTGGGCCTGGGAGAGATGGAGCTGAGCTTAAAGGGACAGAGGGGCCCCCGGGCTCATGTTTCACTCCCTCCACCAGCTTGGCTCTGGGGCCCTCTCCCCCTCTTTCTCCCAGGGCTGTCCTAGCCTGGCAGTTACTGGGGCTGGGGGGATGATGCTAGGCAGCATGCTCCCTAATGGAGCCAGTCCCCTGGCTGGTGCTGGGGGCTGTAGGGCTAGGCCTAGGGGGCAATGGGCTGGAGGGAGCCTCACTGGTTTGTTGCTGTGATTTTTCCACTACCCCATATTGCCTCATTGTTTTTTACCCTCTTGATCCCTAGAGTCCAATAAAACCTGCACCAGCCCCTCCTCCTGCGGGGGAGCCACGGCCCCCAGCTCCACGTCAGCCAGTGGATAGAGATCTGCAAACACGAAGGGGGGGGGGGGAAATGGTGGTGTCAGCCCCCTCCCCTGCCCTGGAGGGAGACTGGGTAGCGCTCAAGGAGCTGGAGTGGGCTGTGATCTTATCAGCACGGTCTAATCACTGCCCTGAGGTCAAGGTGCGACCTCCTGAACTCCTCACCTGGCTGCTGTTGCTTCCCAGCTCCTGGGGTGGGAGGGAGGCTCCTGCAGCCAAGCACTGTCCAGCTGGGAGGGAGCAATGGGATGGGGGGGTTGGATTCTCTGCGGGGGGTGCAATGGCCCCCATGCCAGGGGAGAGGTTAGGAGCAGCTGGCCTTCCCTGAGTCCTGTGCCCATTGGAGGCACCTCCAGGCGGTTTCCAGCTGAAGCTGCTGCAGGTGGGCTGGGTAGGAGGAGGAAGCCTTGCCTAGTGGCCTGAGCACATGACTGTGTGCCAGAACACCTGGTTCTCTTCTGAGCACTGCTCCCTGGTTGGTGCCATGCTGGGCAGGTTCTCTCTCTGCCTGTCACTGGAAGCGGGAAGGCTCAGGGCAGATGCTGCCTGACACCCCTGTCAGTGGGGGCTAGTGGGCAGCTGAGTGCAAGAAGCACCAACAGGAGCTTTGCAGAGCCCCCTGCTGCTAACTTGGCAGGGAGCATATCCCTTCAACAGCCGGCGACTGCTTTGTGGGGCTGGGCCCAGCTTTGGGCCCACTGGGGTGCTGGAGCCTAGATCTGCAGTTTGATCAGGTTAAACTGGCACCGATGATGTGCGGGCACTTGTACATCAGTAGGAAACACGCTCTGTCTCGTCAGCTTGCTCCTGTAAATGTGCTTACAGTAGTGACTCCACGCTGAGCCAAGTCTGATGCCTGCAACAGAAATTGGTACCAAAGCAGGGTAGTTCAACCTGTGCAACTCCCTGTGTGGGCCAGAGTGGCCCAGCAAAAAGAGGGGAAGGGCCTACTCTCAATGGGGGGGAGGGACCTTTTCAGTGATGGGGGGCCCTGATCTCCAATGGGCTGTGGAGTCTGTGCCAAGCACAGTGGCTGGGGGGAGCCCCCTCAATGGGAGAGGGAGGAAACGTTCTGTGTGTGATATGGACCCTGATCTTGATCAGGCTGGGGTGGGGTGTCCTGTGCCCAGCCCATTGTGGGGAAGTACTTGGGTGGGGAGAGGTCTATGCAGTGCCCAGTGCCATAGAGGATCCCCAGTCTATGTAGGATTGTGCTCTGCCCAGCTCCTTACAGAGACACAGGCCCAGGGCTGGGTCTGGCCCTGGATGCCAGAGCTCCCGGAGGCTGGTGGGTTTGATGGCTGCTGGCATTGCTCTGACTGACCCTCTTTCTGCTCCTGCCACAGGAGGGACGGAGCAACCTAGGAGCTAAGGAGCGGCTGCCCTCAGCCAAGCTGGATCGGAGCAGGTCCGAGGATCTGCTGGGCATCCCTGAGAAGCCATGCGTCTCCTACTGCTCCTCAGAGAGCATCATCATGGGGCACCAGGTCGGGAACAGGGAGAGCAGAACACCAGGGACAAGCCTGGCATTGGGATCCGCCGGCTCCAACGAGCAGCTGTTGCTCCCCAAGAGGCCTGGGGCCCAAGTAGAGCCCAGTTTCACTGCTCCAGAAAGTTCAGAGGCTGACTCCAGGCCCAGCTCAGGTATGTCAAGCCGGGATTTAGGCCCTGACAGCCAGGAGTAACAAGGCACCACGCCCTGCTCTTCCTGGGTGGAATGTGGTGCAGGCAGAGGCTCCAACCTCCATGTGTCCTGCCTGGATCACACTCCACAACCGAGAGTCCTTGGGGCTTGTTAAAGGGGGGCTCAACGGGGAGGAGAGACCCATCCTGGTGGGGAGCAGGGGGAGGGGGCAGGGTAACCGGTCCCCTGCAGTAAACCTTTCCTGTTGCCCCAGGGTTCTACGAGACCAGTGAGATGGGCTCCCTGTCCGACTCCTCCACGTCTATGCACAGTGAGTGCCCGGGAGGCTCACACTGCAGCGTCAGTTCCCTCTCCCACCTCCCAGGCCTGCGGGACAGCAGCTGTGCCCGGCCACACTCCACTGACGAGGCCACAGTCCAGCTTCTCAACTTCCAGCTGCAGCGGGTAACAGCCCCCAATGTTCTCAGTGGCCCCCATGCCGCTACCAGGAGACCAGTCTCAACGGGTAAGCAGGAAAGGGCCAACTCAGGGTGCAGAGCCCTGCTGCCAGACACTGAGCTCTTGGGAGGAGCAAGGTGGGGACATGGCCCTGAACCTGGCTGGGGGGAATTGACTTGTTCTAACTTCCTCATTGCCATACGGGCCCCACACACCCTGTCGAGTGCCACTGATGAACCCGGACCCATGCCAGGGTCAGTGCAGGACTGTCCCATATGCCCTGTTCCCTGATTTCTGCATCCCAGACAGAGGTGGGGCCCACCTGCCACACAGATACTTCAGTAGCATTGCTCTGAATTGTCACAGATTTCAAGACCAGAAAAGTCCTTTTGATGGGCCAGGCTGGACAACCTGGCCCAGGGACTCCTGCACATAGCTTTCCACTCAGGGCTGAGTTAGAGCATGCAAAGCCTGGTCCCACCAGTGTAAAGCCCCACCCCAGCTGGTGTAGTTCACCCTAGTGCAGCAAAAAAGTGCTTTACCCCAGTAGAGCATATTCCACTTCCTGTACAGGAGCAGCAAGACCAGTGGTAGGATGGGATGTCCAGTGGGGGAAGGGAGGCTGTACACTTTTCCTATTGTAGCCTCTCTGGTGTATTTAAACTTTCCCATCTAGACAGGGTCTTGGATAGGATCCTAGGCTTTATTCACAGACCCCCACCCTTCCCTGTGATGGGGAATCAACTTTCTCCTTGGGTCTGTTGTCCCAAAGGAGAACCACCCTCCTTGGTAACATAAAATCATAGGGCTGGAAGGGACCTCACGAGGTCATCTAGTCCAACCCCCTGCTAAAAAGCAGGACCACTCCCACTAAATCACCCCAGCCAGGGTTGTGTGTAACATGTGCCCTATATCTAGCCCAAAGCCAGGTCTCTGGTCAGAGCCCATTGCCTGGGAGCTATACCCATAGGCTGTCCCTGTGTACCACACAGCAAACACTCCTGGCATGGCTGTGGCTTGAACTGGCGCTATGGCACTTCCAACCCCACTGAGAAAACTCAGCCTGACCAGAAAAAGACTTTTTTGCACGGTAAAACTCTGCACCCAGGCTCTTGCTGGCAGAGCTGTATCAGTCGGGGGACGTTTGGGGGGGTTTCACCCTCCTCACTGGCAGAGCTGTGCTGGTAAAAGCCCTTGTGCAGACACAATTATACCAGCTAAAAAAGCCTTTTGCTGGGGAAGCTGGTCTAAGTTGCACCTGCACTAGGGGGGATTGTTGGGATAGTTACACCCGTATATCTGTACCAGCAGACCTTTCCTAGGGTGGACAAGGCCCTGGTCTCAGTGAGGTGGGTTTTCAGCCCTTGACATTTTCTCCAAGCTCTCTCTGAACCCCACTTGCACTGGCAGGGGGCAAGGATTCCAGGTAGCATCAGGAGCATACAGCCCTTAGGTCACACCTTAGCCGAGCTTTTTTCCAGCCCAGATACAGGCCAAGCCCCATGTCGCAGGGAATGCTAGCCCCAGCACCTGATGTCCACTATTAGACCTCAGCCTGTCTCTGATGTAGGGCTCTTGCTTTCTTCTCCCTTCACAGGGGACCTGGAGTTCCTACGGAGCCTGGCTGAGTTCTCTCCAGCCTTCCCCCAGAGTGTGCAGCTCCTGCGGTACAAGTGTGACCTGATGTCCTGCAGCACCAGCGAAGTGTACCACTACCCCAGCCCGCTGCATGCGGTGGCCTTGCAGAGTCCACTCTTCACCAGTGACCTGTCCCGGGGCCCGTCCCAGGAGGACCTCACCGAGCAGGCAGCCATCCCCACTGTGCAGGAGCGCTCTCCCCAGTGTGGGCTGGCCCCCTTCGAGGAGCAACACCGAGTCCAGCTGGACCGTTACATCAGCAAGCTGGTGCTGCGGTACAGGTGTCGGGCAGCGGCTAGCCGCACCGAGCCTGGCCACCTGGCAGGGCACCAGAAGAGCCAGTCCATGTCATCCGTGTGCAGCTCCCCACTGGGGCCTGGACCACTCCCTGGCTGGAAAATCCGCAGGCGCATTTCCACCTGCTCCCACCTGCGCTCTCCAGAGGTGCCCGATGGCTCCTGTGACTCCCAGGCCAATGAGGGCCCTGGGGGCCGAGGCTCCGCTGCCTCCTCTGTGGGGTCCAGTGAGCACTCAGTGGGGACACTCCTGGAGCAGCTCTCGCTGGGCCGGGACCAGCCAGAGGGAGCCAACTGGGCTGAGGCCTTGTTCCGCCACCCCCATGTGGTCCGGGTCAAGGCCTCCTCCAGGAAGGGCCTTAGTGCTGAGCGGGAGTGGCTGTACCAGGGCCAGCATACCTCACGGAAGCTGGTGAAGGCAGGCCAGAGTACAGCACGCAGCTGGCTCAGCCCACGGGAGCTGCTCCGCAGGATCAGCCTCCGGTGCAAGCCAGCTGCTCAGGCACGGGGAGGGAGCCGCTGCAGCTCAGAGGTGAATGTCCGCACACCGGGGCCAGTGTACCGCTGCAGCTCCCAGCATTGCCTGGAGCCCCCTGGCCGACACAAGTGGGCATCAGTCTTGGAGATCTCAAGCCAGGCCCTGGGGAGGCCAAGAGCCGAGCCCTTCCCTCCTCCGAGCCGCCAGCTGGCCTTCTCCACAGACTCTTGCTTCCCTAGCGCCAGCCACCTTGAGCTGCCGCCACAGCAGGCAGAGGGCAGCAGTGCCTCCAGCCTCAGCGAGGTGGATACTGCCAGCCTGAATGGGGACTGGCGCTTGCAGCAGCTGCGCCCATGTGGGACCCGCTCGCTCCATGCCTCAGCCACACTGGATTCCAGTGATCTAGCCATGGCCAGCTTCAAACTGCACCGGGCCCGCTCCTTCAAGGAGCTGAAGAGGATGGTGAGCCGCTCCTTCAGGCCCTTCACTCCTAAGGCCAGCAGTGCCTCCAAGTGATCTCTCTGGCTGTGGGCTCCTCCCACAAGCCACAGGCCATAACCCCCAGCTGGCTCCATCCTTTCGGGATGAGGATTCCATTTACGGGGGCTGCAGGCTCTGCCTCTCTCCTCCCCACTGGGTTTGCAACATCCCCACTTCCCCTCTGTGGGTCTCTTTTCTTGGGTAGACAACCAGCTGGAGTTGGCTTCATGTCCCCTTTCTGCCACAAGTGGGAGAGAAGCAGCCCCTGCTCTGAGGTGGGCAGAACTGCCCTAATAAGGCTGGCCCAGGGGCACCCTCTCCCTCCCGTGTGGACACATCGGACCAGCTTTCTGCATGGAATGGGGCAGGAGCCCTCCTGGGCTTTAGGAACTGTGTCTGGGTGTGCTCCTGGAAGCAAATGTTAAACAGGAGCCCGGGGTCTGTGTGCTGCTGGTGGTATGCCCGGCTCACTGATCAGTCTCTGTGCGCAGAGCTCCCCTACTCTGCCTGCACCAAGGAGCCTCACTGCCTATGTCAACTCTAAGCAGGGAAAAAATAAAAAGTGAATGAGAAGGGCTTGGAGGGTGTTTTGGACCCCTGGCACCTGCTGCTGTGGGAGGGATGAGGCCTCGCTGCCCCCTGCTCTAGTGCATGCTGTTAAATGCTGGCCAGGCAGGCAGGGGTGATCACTCTGGCTCTAGCAGAGCCTAGCTGGCTGGCTGGCTTCCCCATCTCCCTCGTTTTTTGCACTGCAGCTTCCTACACTTCCTGCCGCTGGTGTGGATGGGACTTGGTGAGTTCAGAAGACACTCTACCCATGTGCTGTGTTAGTGCAGGCTCAGCAGGGTGCTTAGGGGTAACCCTTCCCTGGCTGTTTGAGTCAGTCCCTGCACTTAGTGGCTGTGCCCTGACCCTCAGCTGGTGAAATGTGCAAACAGCCAGTCTGCTGGGTGCAAAATCCCTCTGCATTCCCTGTCTTAATGCCCCCAGTTTGCCCAGGGGGAGAGGGGCATGGAGGGTTCTTGCTGTTGTTGGGAGGACTTATTCTAATTCCTGCAATGACGGTTTGTGTAGGCGGCAGCCAGATAATGACAGCTGGGGACCCTGCTCTGTTTCATGCCACTGCTGCTTATACCAATACCCTGCTAATACCTCCCCCTCAGAGCCTAGTTCTTCTCCCAGCTCAAGGGACAAAATCTCAGCTGGAAAGAGCTTCTCTAAGGGAAATGCACCAGCTTCAGGCTGCACAGCATTGGGGCTGCCCAGGAGTGACCGCTACTGCTTTCTCTCAGCCTCCTGGCACCCCAGGGCTTGGCTTTCCTGGCCCTTGTGTCATCAGTCCTGTGGTGCCCTCTCTTGTACATTAATCCTCTGGCCCAAGGCGAAACACCCACAAACTATAGGTGCTGCCCTTCCTGAGCCTCACCTGCACATTTCTCTGGGAAGAGCTTGGCTGTTGCTCTTGGAGAAAGGGAGTAAGCAAGGAGGCTTCAACAGGATTAAGCAGGACAGCCCATTACTGCATGAAGCAGAGTCATAGACTGGTTAAGGCCACAAGGGGCAACTGGATCATCATCAGGTCTGACCTGCCTAACACAAGCCAGAGCATTTTGCTCACTCCCCTCTGCAGAGTCCCATGCCTCTTTGGTTTGACTAAAGCATCTTCCAGAAAAGCAGCTTGGGAGAGTCTGAAAACATCCACAGCTGGGGAATCCACCCCTTCCCCCAGAGTTCTTCACTTTCCCTGGGAAAAACATGGCCTGTTAAGTCACCTCTCCCTTTACTAACCTACAGATTGAGCTTCAGTTTTGCCCAGAAAGACTTCTCCAGCCCTCAAATAGGGTCAGTGGCTCTTCCCTGCTCACTGGCCAACTTTCCACTTAACGTGTGGACCTCAAACCAGGTGCCGCATTCTGGGATCAGCCTCCCCAAGGCCAAAGACAGGCAGTGTGTGTCAGTGTGACCTTTCTGAGTTTGTGTAAGAGCCCATGGGGCTCTGCTGCTGCAATGCCTTCCCCCTTGTTTGTAGGACTCATGCTGCTGGAAAGGTGCACCCACTTCTCCATCAGTCATTTATTTCCCCTGTATGAATCTCACCTTGCTTTGCACAACAGCATGCAGGGGAGGGGAGAACTTGGCCCTGTGCAGCTGCCCATGGCATGAGCCTGGCACCTACTTCACAGTGGTAGGGGTACACAGGCAAGGGCGGGAGAGTTGCTTCCTGCATCAGGGAGGGAGCTAGGAACTCCCCAGGCTCAGGTGGACCAAGTACAACGAAGGCTGGGATGGGGCTGTGCAATGGCAGGGTCATAGCTGAGCTACAGTGATGAGGCCTTATCTACACACAAACTGAATTAAAATGAGCTGCTAATCTGCTTCAGCGGCACTGAAATTGGAGTGTCCACACCAAGCTCTGCAACTCTTCAAGTGAAAGTCTACTTCACTGGTGTGCCCCTCTGAGCTGGCACACTCCCAGAGCGCTGCCTTCAGGAGTGTCCAACAGGGACACAAGTCTGGTAGATCAATAGGCCCAGCTGGCCTGTGAGTCTGCCCTTGTGGAGTTAGTGTCTAAAATGAGTCCTGCCCCACCTGTGACTAGCATCCCAGCACCCCTAGCCAATCCCACAGCCTTTCTAGCCACTGGGAGCCTGTGGTTCTGACTTCCCATTATTTGGCCACGTCCTCACACTCCTGTGCTCGTCTTCTGGAGGCAGAGGCCAAGGCAAGAGGTGACCTAGTAGGTGCTCACTCCTGGTGGGGATGGAGCAGTTTGTCCTTCCCAAAGGGCTCCAGACCTCTGAGAAGCCTGTACTTCCCTTTTCCTTCCAACCTTTGGGGCTGACGCCAGCAGCCCAGATGGAGGAGCTTTGTTCATCTTGCTGCATCAGGCTGGGCCCTGCAGGAGGTGAGCCCAGGTACCAGGACAGGGGTGGTTGGGGTCACCCTCTGGGTTAGAGCATCTCTGTGCACTGCCCCCCCCCCCCCTTTAAAATCCTGTTGTCCAGGCTCTGGAGCTGAGGAACCAGGGGAGCATGGGGTTGCTGGTGACAGTGTTTGCACATTACAGGAAGCGGAAGGCGGGGGATCTGAGAAGAGTCAACAGCCCCCTTTCCCAGCTGTCAGGAGCCTGAGGGGCTGTTTGCTTAAGCGAGGAGGTGCCAGGGCATGTGGATGGCAGGAATGAGGTATGTTAGGGCTGGAGGAGGAGCCAGGCTTGCTGCAGGTCTGGGATTCTCAGCCTCTAACACCCCATGAGTCAGTGGTTGGTGGGATACATACCAGGGCTGACCAGGGAGCCCTCAGGGAAGGAGAGATCAGCCCCCCAGAAAGCATCTTCCACCCAGCTGCTTCATGAGCCAGCCAGGGTGGAATCCAGGCCAGGCTCTGATATAAGCAGCTGACCCTATCCCTACTCATTTGTCTCTGCACAAGGGTCGCGGGGGTCTCAGGTGCACAGCATGGGGAGTGGTAACATGCACCTTAGCACTGTGGGGTGAACTGCAGACACCAATGCAGTGCATGTCCTGTCCATGGGATAAGCCACCTCCCTGCACAGTCCCAATATAACCCAAGCTCTTCTATAGCATGCATTCACCACATGAGCCCTGGCACTGCAGGCAGATGGCTGGCTGCAGACAAGGTAAGGGTGGAAATTCCCTTTCTCTTTGTAAGGGCCAGAGGCGGCCAGGGTCCCAGTGGGGCAGGGTCATGTGACTCAAGATGCCAGGCATGGCTCAGGTCACCATGGAAATGAGGGGCCAATAGCAGCAGAGACCTGCCAGGGACCCCGCTGGGGCTGACTCCTCAAAAATAGCACTCAGCTCCCTGGAGGAGAGCCCAGGCAGGGAAGAGATGGCCACAGACACACACACACAGTGCAGGGAGGCAGGTCCCTTTATGAGGCGGGTGGGAGGGGTGACAGAGCCAATGATCCAGCCTGCACTCCCTGTCTCTAGGGTGGCTGAGCCTGGGCAGTTGTGACTCTGGGCATGCCCAGGCCCTTGGCGGCCAGGGAGGGGGGACTGCTCTCCTCACATGGCGAAAGAGAGCAGCCCAAGCAGGTCCTTGCCACCAGCCTGGGGTTTCCTCTCCAGCAACCCAAGTCCCAAGAGACCACGTGGGTCCAGTGTCATCAGTGAAAGGCCAGACGTGCCCCAGTGCCCTTGGCGTTCTGTCAGGGGGGTGTTCCGGTGGCTCTATCCAGGAAAGGGGGAGATGCATTTATGTGGTCCTGGCAGTGGTGGTCTGTCCTGGAAAAGGGGATGCATCCATGCGGTCTTGGTGGCATCTGGTGGGCGGACCATGATTTCTCTAGCTGAACATCCCCATGTAGAGCTGCTTCTCCTTCTGGTGGTAGGTGCTGAGCTGGGACTCTGTCAGCTGCAGGTACCGCTTGACATTGGCGTCTCCATGGAGATGGGGAGAGAGACAGGACAGGCTGAGGTGTGAGCTAAATGCCCAAACTCATCCCCCTTGCACCCTTCCCATGGACTGAGGCGTTCCCCGGGCCTTCTGTACCCAGATCTAGCTCTCAGCACTCCCTGCTCCAGCATCCTCCACCTGCGCAAAGCCATGTACCAGCTGCTAATGCCTCTGCCCCTCCAGTGTCCTCCCCAACCACCCCAGAGATATCACCACTGCCCCCCCATCCCCCGAGCTTTGCCTGCTGCCAACGCTGCTGCAGCTGGACGGCTGCCCCTTGCCTCCCGTGAAATGTGTCCGTTGCCTGGGCCACAGACCTGTCTGTCACCAATGCTGGGCTGGCGTCCTGCCACCCCACCACTTCTGCCCTTCAGCTTAGGGGATCACCCTTCAGGGGTGGGATACAGGACAGCTCCCCTGCTGTGTGGAGACAAGGCTCTGGCTTTTCCCAATCAAGGATGACTCTGTCAGTCCACCCCATGCTGCCAGTGACCCTGGCCCTGGCCCTCACCTCGGGGTTGGCTGTATGTGGCGGCCATGAGATAATGCCGGGCCTGGATATAGTCCTGCAGATGGTAGGAAGCCACGCCGGCACGGTACAGGGCCTTGGGGTTCTGAGGCTGCCTCTCCAGCACCTTGAGGCTGTATTCCTTCACTCGCTCGTAGTTCACTGGCTCCATGCGGAGCAAGCAGGCTGGGATGGGGGTGAGGGGAAGGACAGTACCGATGAGAGTGCAAGGTGGCAGGGAGGGCTCCTACCCTAACAGCACAGTGGCATCACTACCACGAGACCAGCATGGACAGATGAGAACAATGGTGGGAAGACAAGGGCTCGAGAGCCTCATGGGACGGAGGGAGATGTAGGCGGCACTGGCCCCCAGGGGGCCGAGAAGCTCAAGGAGGGGGACGGTGGTGGTGCCAGAGGCTGAAGGAGCCCACAAGCAGGGCATGGTGATGGCACTGACCACCCAAGCCAGGGTGCCAGTGGGGCAGAGGGCACAGCAGAGTGTCATGGAGAACCCAGAGCCCCGTGACGTCACTGGAGGACTAGGACACTTCTAGGGGATACAGTGATGATGTCACAAGAGGGCAGTCCCGTCCTCCACCCCCTCACCAGCCAGGTTGTTGTAGCAGTCAGTCTGGGTGCCATGCAGCGCCCTCTCCTGCTCAGGTGTCACTGGTGGCTGCTCGCGGCCGAAGGCCTGCAGGGGAGAGGGTACGCTGGGGTCCAGCCCCCGCAGCTGCAGCAGTGCCCGGTGGTAGCGGCTCACGGCGTCCCGGAAGCGCCCCTCCTTGTAACACTGGTTCCCGTCCTCTTTGAAGCTCTGGGCCTGCTGGAGCCGCTGATCCATGGCCTCCCCCGGAGAGCCCTGCACAGGGAGGTGAGCTGCAAACAGACCTTTCCCAGGAGCGGATGGTGCCCCCCAGACACCACTCTCCCTGCATCTGGCTCTGGGGTGAGGGAGCAGCCAGCGCAGGTGCAGGGAGCCGGTGCGGCCAGGGTCTCCAGGACCAGCAGGGCAAAGGCCGAGCGCCCTGCGGTGTTCAGTGGTCACAGGCGGGAAGCGGGGCTCAGCGCTATGCGGCGTCCCCTCCCCACCCCGCCTGTGAGCGGGACTGCGAAGGGCGGCGCGTGGGGATGGGGCTCGGAGCCACAGGGCAGGTGCGGGGCGCAGCACTGTTTGAGAAGAGGCTCCGGGGGGTACAGAAGAGGGACGCGGGGCTCCTCGTGACAGGTACCTGCGCAGCCATCTGGGTGACAGCCGCACCGGGGCCCCGTGAGCCGATCCGCTGTCGCAGCCCTCAGCAACCGCGGCTGGGCTCCATGCTGCTTCCTGCCCGGCCCAGGAAGCGCGGCGCGGCGCGGAGCCGCCGTGGGGGCAGTGCAGTCACCATGTGACTGGCCCTGGCCGCTGCCGCGCAGGGCCGGGAGGGAGGGGAGCTAGCCCAGCCTGGCCCCTCATCTGCCCCAGGGAGCACGGGGGCGCGCCCGGCGCAGGACTGAAGGGCCCGCTGATACCATGGCTTGGGGCTGCCCTGGGCGGGGTGCAACCAGGCCCTCTTCGTAGCTCTCCCGCTCCCGGGAGCGCCCCGCACCAGTGCAAGGGCTGCAGGATTCCGGGATCACCAGCAGGCACCTCCGCCCTTAGTGGGCAGGACCCCTCGGGGGAGCCCCTCTTCTAGCCGGGAGCTCTCAGAATCTAGGCTGTGGTTCCGGGGAATCCCCTACCGCAGAGCTCCAAGGGGAGCGTCCCAGCTCTGGGGAATGGTCTCCGGCCCGGTTGCAGAGGTGGCGCTCGGGCTGGACTCACTCTCTAGGAACTGTCGCGGGTGGAGGGGCTGCTCTGCCCTTTCCAAGGCGCCTCAACTTCCCTGCCCGTGGTCCTTCTCCACCAGGGCTGAGTGACCTCCTGATGATGCAGCAAAGACTCTTTCTGCCCCAGGAGTTTGGGAAAGTCTGGGTTGGAGATATTTTGAGTGAAATGACCTTGCTCTCCATCCCCATACAATTTCTCTCTATCTCACCACCTGTCTGTTTTATACAGCTGCCCATCACCCTAGTATCTGAGCACCTTCCAAGTAAAATCAATAGCAATAGCAAAGTCCCCAGTAGTGGGCTTCATGGAACCTCTGGCATTCTCCATTTGGGGGCAAAACTTCTGCTTGAGGCATTATCCTCATAGTTATTAATGGGTGGAAGCAGGAATAGCCATCTTGTCTTCTAGGGATACTCCACTTGTTAGGATTATCCCTATAGAGGACTTGGTAAATCTAACTACGTAAAGGCTAATGCCGATAATATGTACTGTAGTGTCTGGCAGGAACTGTTTTGGAATATGGTGGTCAGTTTTGATCATCCCCATCCCTAAAGACAGCAGAAAAAGTCCAAAGGATGGTAATGAAACAGTAACAGGGAGGTGGAGAAATTTCCATAGGGATGTTTAGCGAGGAGACGAACAAGAAGGCCAGGTCTACACTACACTACAGACCTATAATGATAAAACTACATCTCTCAGGGTTTGGAAAAAAAATCCCCTAACCCCCGGTGCAGACAATGCTATGCTGACGGGAGCTTCTCCCATCAACATTGCTACTGCCTCTTAGGGAGGTGGATTAACTACACTGACTGGAAACGCTGTCCTGTTAGTGTAGTTGTGTCTTCACTACAATGCTACAGTGGCTGAAGACAAGCCCAAAGGAAGTGGCTAGAGGTACAGACAGTAATTAATGATTTAATGGCACAGATATGGTTCCTCTACCTTTGTGTGTGAGCCAAAGATAGGGAGCTGCCCAATGAAATTAAAAGGTGACACATTTATAAACAATATAAAGAGAGTGGGGGTTTAATGCAACGCATAGTTAATCTATAGAACTCCTTGCTACATTATATTACTGAGGTGGCTTAGTGAATAGCGCACTGGCCTGGGACTTAAGACACCTGGGTTTTATTCCTGGCACTGCCACTGGCCAGTGTGGTTATCTTGGGTGAGTCACTGTCCCTCTCCGTGCCTCAGTTCCCCTAGCTTTACAATGGGAATAATGATACTGCTTTCCTTTGAAATGTGCTTTGAGAGCTACTGATGAAAGTGCTAGGTATTATTTTAGGAAAGATATATGAATAAGAATATATGAAGGTTTTATAGCTAGGATCAACATCAGAAAAGGAGGTAAAGCCTAATATTTCAGGACATAAAGCAGTCATGAAGGCTCACTACAATGCCTGTGTTGGGATAGGTATGCCAGCATACCCCCTATCCCCCAGTCGGGACACTGCCTGCACTGGCAGACTTTTCCCATTGGTGTAGGCACAAACACTCCTCACAATGTCATTAGCTATGGCAGCAGAAGCCCTCTGTTCTCAACAAAGCTGCATCTTCACTGGGGTTTGCTGGCACAACTTTGTCAGGTGGCCATTCACACTGACTGACGTAGCTGTGCCAATATAAATTTGAAGTCTAGACCGACCAAGCCAAAGTGACAGGGACTAGGAAGAAACCACCTTCATATGCCTTTTTCTGCACAGTCCTCCTTGGGAATTTGACAGCTTCCTCTAAAGCTATTGAGCTCTGGTGGAGACAGAACGCTGAACTAAACAGAGCCACTGTGGGCATTGCTACGTATGCTGGGCAGTGTGTAGAAGGCCAAAGGGTGTGATTGAGGAATTTGCAAACTTCATTAGCCATTCTCGAAAAGATTAGTGTTACTACAACATTACAGTTCAGCAGCCAAACATTCATTTTGATTATAAACTCTGTGGGGCAGGGATCATCTCTTTGTTACAGTATGTGGCAGGGGAGGAGGGGCACCTCCACCATAGTTATGTATCAGAGGGGTTTTGCACCTCTCCATTCTCCCACAAGCTCCCTAAATGACATCTTCCTATATCCTTCTATTGCAAGAACACCCGGTAACTCATCCAATTTTCCCCCTGCCAACAGTTCTGGGTGCTCCTCATTCCCCCCTCCTCCCATACTTCTTTTCATATAAGGGGTTCTCTGTGTGTGCCCCCTTTTCCCCCATTCCAACTATGTCCCATTCACCCTCTCAAGGCAGGGATTCTGTGTGTCAGCCATTTCTTAGTTCTAAGGGATTAACTGCCACTTCAAGAATTATTAATGTGCTGTAGTAACAATAGCACAACACAACCTCTACACACAGGAACTGCCAGAATGAATTAGAACTAAGGCCCATCTAGCGTAGTATCTGTGACGGTGGCTGTACCATCCATATGCTTCATTTAGAGGAAGATGCAAAAACCCTACATACCAGATGTGAGATAATCTGTCCCCCAACACTAGGTCTCTAATAGTTACAGAGTGGCTCAAACACTGAAGCAGGAAGTTTAATAGCCCCGCCAGATTTTTTGTTTTGGTCATTAATTATATCTCTTGTTATCCATACAAATGTCCAGTCTTTTTTTGGGGGGGGTCTTGCTAAATTCATGGCTTCAATGACTTCCTGTGTCAAGTGAACCCCAGAGATTTGTATTGTGTGTTTTTATACATTTTGAATTTGCCACCTTCATATAGAGATTTGTCTCAGAAATCAAGGGAAAAAACATTCTCACCTCATCCTTCCTTCTCCCCAAGCAGAGCTATGGTTTACATCCAAGAATATTTTTGTGTTGGCCAAAGGATACTGAAAGCTTGGCAGGAGAAATTGCTGTCACTGTTTGGTTAAAGTCCTCCACTATTCATAATCCTACACTTCATCCTCTGTAATGTGTGAGCAAAACAATAGCTTCCAGTATTGCAAGAAACAGACTCTGTCCTGAGAAAAAGCAAACTCTACTTGGGACCTGATGCATCTCCCATTGAGTTCAGTCTGTCATGGATATGAATTAAGATAAATTAAATGAAGCCCACTTCAGTTATGAATTGTCAACACAGGGGCTTACTAATGTAGTTTAACTAATCAGATTAACTTTCCTGAGTGTCTCCATGTAGACAAGCACTAAGCATTTATACCACTTTCAGCTCTGTGGTACCTCAGTAACTAACAAAACATTAGTGTCACAATATAAAGATCAATGCTGTGAAGGGACCTGTTCATGGCACTCCTCATTGCCTCTAAGGGTCCCTTGGCATGACTGGGGGTATTGTGGGTCCTTTTTTGCTTTGAATTTATGAAAGAGAAACCACACGCTATTGATTGTTTCAGGACCAAGACAGATTGTGAAATCCTTAACAAACATCACATCCACCAGGATCTATCCTCCAGAGTGGATAGCTATACAGTCCCTGAAATCCAGGCACCAGATAGATATCAAAACAACACACAAAGGCTATGTCTACACTGGCAAGTTAGTTAGAATTAAGGAGGCTTAATTCGAACTAACTAAAGCCATGGCTACACTAGGCTTTAGTTAGTTCTAATTAAGGGCTTCCTTAATTTGAACTAATAAGTTCGAATAGGGCTTCAGAAGTAAGGCTTTAATTCGAACTAACTAGTTTGAATTAGCCAATGTGGCCATGTTAATTCGAACTAATTTCTTAGTTCAAACTAACCGGCCATTGAAATGAATGGCACTTGCTTAGTTCGAACTAACTTTTTCTAGTTCGAATTAAGCTAATTCGAACTAACTAAAATTAGTTCGAATTAGTTAGCTCAAACTAACTAATTCAAACTAATTTTAGCAAGTGTAGACATAGCCAAAGGGGGCAGTACTGTGGTCCTCCACCATGCTGACTGTGTCAGTGAGGCCAACCAACAGCTCTCCAACACCAGCTACGATAAAGAACTAAATAAGTCCCCACACCACAGTTCACCCAGGTATTTAAGGATATCCTCAAACTCTTCCCCAAACAATTTCAAGAGAAATTCTACAATCCCATCCCCTATGAACACATCCCATGGACCATCTACGTGGTTCCCAAGACATACAAACAAGGGAACCCAGGCAGACCCAGCATATCTGCCCACAGCGCTCTTACTGAAGAGTGTGGAAAGAGAGACGGATATGTCCTTGACTAGATCTAGCCCTGAGACTGTTTTGCCCAGCAATGTACACAGATTTAGTAATTAGCTATGCAGAGACGTAGATCCGGGTAACCTTGCAAAATCAGCAGCAGCAGAGAGTCCCTGAAGCTGGTTCAGACTGGCACAAAAGCCACCCAAAAGTAAAATAAAACTAAGAAATGGCTTAGTAAGCATAAGGGTGTGCCTATAAAAGCAGCGCCCCGAGAACAGCAAGGGCGGAGTTGACAGGAGTAGCACCCTGACAAGCCGTCGGATTGATCACCTGGAGGCAGCTCCCTGGTCCTAGAATCTTTGGACCGAAAGAAGGCCACCCTAGAATCGTTTGGGTTGGTAACCGTGCATGAGAACCGGAACCAGTCTGCACTGCTGACTGATGATAACTCGCGGATGAAGTGTTGATGCCCCTCCCTGCAACAGAAGTATTAAAACAAAACAAAGTATTAAAACAAAAAAGAAATCTGTAATCAGAATGCTATTGCAGCGGCTTCTGCTCATTGTTGGGTAAATATGTCTGCAGATAATATTAATTGTAGCTAAAAGTTACTAACAAAGCTATTTGTGGGAATAGGAGGAGGAATAGTCATAATTTTGTTTTAGCTTGTAGAATTTGGAATGCTGTGTGAATGTTTGCTGTGTTGTTTTAGGCCATAGAAAGATAGTGATTTATGTTAAAGTATTTAGTCAATAAAAGTTACATAAAATAATGTACACCAAATCAGTGGTCTCAGGCGTTCTCCTTGGGTCCCCGCACACCACTCTTGCATAAAAAAAGAACGGCAAAGAGGTATTGGGACTCGTGGAAACCATTCTCAAATCACTCACCATAGGAAGGATCAGTTTCCTCCAGGACACAGACAACTCCCTCCAGAAACTCCAGAACATTAGAACCTCCCTCAGAACACTATCCTTACCACAATGGATGTCACTTCCTTGTACACCAACAATCAACACCAAAATGATGATGTCCCTGCTTCCCTCAAATACCTACAAGACAATGGACAACACTCAGGTAGCCACTCTAAACACATAACCAAACCATTTCATCCTCACGCACAACATTACATTCAACAAACACTTTATTCAACCCATAGGAACAGCCACAGTTACTAGGATGGCTTCCCAGTATAATGACCTCTTTATGGAACACCTTGAGGAAAACTTTCTGGAGAAATGCACCATGAAAACCATGGTATACATCAATGATTTTTTCCTCCTTTGGACAGACAACCTAAGCTCCCTCATAGATTTCCACCATCCACCAAATGCTCTACAATACTCCCACAGCAGTATCATCTTCCTGGACACTGTGATTACCTTAATTAATGGAACCCTACAGATAACAATATACAAGAAACTCATGGATCACCACACTTCACAAATCCAGTAGTCACACCTAACGCCCAAGAAATCCGTTGTCTACAGCTGGGCTCCCACATACTACAGAATAGGCTCTGAGAAGAAATTCTGGGATGTGCACCTTAACCCTCTTAAAACTACCTTCTCAAAGAAGGACACTCCACTAGAGAAGTAGATTGCTTAATTGAACGGGCCACCCAACTACTAGAAAAACTCACTTCAATAAGGAAGAAAACACAAAAACCCCTCTAAGCACTTAAATTGGTTGTCACATACCATCCTACACTGGAAGCTATACTAGGGATAATTAACAATTACAACCCATACTCAGTGAAGAAAACTGGAAAATTGGATGCAGTTTTCCAGCATCAATCTTGTTATTTTGAAGACCACTATATTTTTAATGGGCTGAATTATTATTTGTAAACGTTGGCCACACTGGTCCTACATTTTTTTTTAAGATCATAAATGCAGAGGATAAAGATTGTTCATGAATGAAAAGGGAAAATGTCAATGTATAAAGGCGTCCAAGATGTAAAAAGGATGTTGGAAAACTGGAGTAGGGGAAGGAAAAACAGTGCCACAAAAATGCAAGGAACAGAGAATACACTTTACACTGAGAGATGTAAAGAGTTTAATCTGTTCAGCTTCTCAAAAAGATTGAGAGGTGACTTGATTGTAATGTATATATAAATACCTTAATGGTGAGAAAATATCAAGTATTAGAGAGCTCTTTAATGTAATGGAGAAAAAGGCAGACCAGGAGCCAATGGGTGGCAGTTAAAGGCAGAAAAACTCAAATTAGAAACTGAACCCATTTTTCCCAGAATTAACCCTTGGAACAATCTCCCAAGGGAAGAAGTGGATTCCTCATTTCTTGATGGCTTCCATTTCAGGCTATCTGCCTTTCAGGAAGATGGTTGGATTAATTAATCAAACACAAATCATTGGGCTCAATGCAGTTAAATTCTCTGACTTGTGCTATACAGGAGGCAGACCAGACAAATCTAATGTTCCCTTTGTGGGTTAAAAATCTATGGGTGTTTTTATTTTATTTAAACACATATTTTTTTCCCATTCACCTTCTGGTTTTCAAGCATTTTGGTTGCACTTGGGAGCACATTTTCAACCTTTTTTAACCCATTGTTTCCTGAATCCAGACCATATTTTATGATTAAGCTAAAGTGTATCTTGTAGGAACAGACTTTAAAGGCTTCAAATGATCGAGACTCTGCATCTCATTAAATTTAATTCCCCTCTCTATTAACACTGTGCATGGTAGTTTTAGTCTGAATTTGTCCAGCTTCAGCACACAGCCACACAAACTCGTTGTAACCTTTGTCCATGAGATTAAAGAGCCTTTTGCCATCAGAAATCTTTTCTCCATCTTTTCTCTAAAAGATATGCTCCTGTTTAAACAGGAACGAATTCAGGAAGTTCTCTGCCTGTGTTATGCAGATCAAATTCAATGATGATTGTGGTCCTGTCTGGCTGTGAATTTATGTAGGTCCTAAGAGGTACCTGTTAAATGCACATGGCTTTGTCTACATAGGAAAGTTGCTTTGGTTTAAATATAATTGTTTTTAAACCATGAGTTCAATGGGTGTAAAGCCCTCTGTGGATGCTTTTATTTATTTATTTATTTTTTTGGATTAAGGGCAATTTCTCTGGGTTTAGTTTAAGCCTCTTCCCAGTTTGTTAAACCATAAAAAAGTAACCCAGCAGCTGCAGGAGGCCCTGGACACCGAGATGCTGATTGCCGACCCGAGCTCTGGAGTGGAGCCAGGGCCCGCAGGGGGCCTGGTCGGCGCCCATCCGCGTTTTGTTGGTTGGACATCAGAAGCATTGACACAGGCCACCTTAGAGCAGCTTTGCAGAGCAGGCCTTCGGGGTTCTCGTCTGCATACACAGAAGGGCGGGGGGAGCAGTTAGACTTGAGGGACGGAACTGCTCCCCATCTTTGGAGCAATTACACTGCGGAGTTATCTCGGGACATCCTGAGGAAAAACCCCCCCGTTATGTATTGGGCTCAGGTACGCTGGGGTGGGGCAACTGACCCAGTACATTAGGAACAAGTATAGTGGCGTGGGTTGCTGCCCCATATGTTGCGTAGCGGTCGCTCGCCTGAGGGACACGGGATTTTCCCTCCTCAGACTCGGATAAAGGAACAAAATGGCGGCCGAAGACTCAGGCAGGGTCAAGGAGCCGTAGGGGGGCGGGGCATTTGAGAACGCATAGGCGACCACCCAATCAAAAAGAAGCTCTGCAGTTACTAGGCAGCCTAGAGGCCTCATCGATTTGGGATTGGAGAGTACCAGCCAATCAGAAAATTCAGCTGCGTCCGTAAAGTTGCGGGGCCCTAAAGGCCACAAACGCCCGTCTAAATCGAGCGCTACAGGTTGCGCATGCGCATTTAGGCGGTGCGCTCGAAGACGCTGCATGAGCTTTTCGAGGCACCTGAGGAAAAACAATCAGATTGGAGTCTGCGTACAGCGTCCAGGGGTGGGAGAAGGACGCGTGCGTCTTTGCGATGATTACGATGCGCGCATGTGCAGTTGCGTGGGTAGCAGAGTGTATGCGCGTGCGTCATGGTGAATCTCGGCGGCCGTTGGGAAGCCCCGCCTGCATATTGGTGAGACGAAGCGGCCTTTGCAATCTGCGCTTGCGCGACGGTGTGGGCGGCCTCTTGTCTACGCTTGCGCAGTGGGCAGCCGAAGCGACGCTTGGAGGCCGCGCGTGCGCCCTGATTGGACTAGCGACCCGCGCCTGCGCGGTGGTCCGTCCGTCCGGTGGGCGCGCATGCGTTTTGGTGCTGCGAGGCGGCGGCGGGGGCTTGGCGCAAGCGCAGTAGAGGCGCGGGCGGCCGAGGCGCTGGGTCGGTCGGAGTCTCTCGCTCGCTGCCTTTTCCCCCCCTTGCCATGGACGTGAAGCGTCTGAAGGTGACTGAGCTTCGGGCCGAGCTAGGTCGCCGTGGTCTCGACTCCCGCGGGTTGAAAGTGGAGCTTGCCCAGCGGCTGCAGGAGGCCCTGGACGCCGAGATGCTGGCGGCCGGGCCCGAGGAGGCCGGCGCTGCCGGGGCCTGCTCTGGGGTGGAGCCAGGGCCTGCGGGGGGCCCGGTCGGCGCCCATCCGCGTGGGGAGGGCGATGACGACGAGGATGAAGAGGAGGAGGAGGAGGAGGAAGAAGAAGAAGAGGAGGAAGAAGAAGAGGACGAGGAGGCGCTGCTGGCTGATGAGGAGCCGGCCCCAGCGTTGGGCGGAGAGCCCCAGCCCCAGCCCGGGCCCCAGGAAGAGATGGTCCAGGACCAGGCGCAGCCCCAGCCTCAGCCCGAGAGCAGCGACCGGAGCGGCGTGAATGGAGCCGACCGGCCGCAGGAGGAGGGGCCCAGCGGGGACGAGGCGGCGGCGGTCGAGGCCGAGGCCAAAGAGGGGGGCGAGGATCCTGGTGAGGCCCTAGACGGGGTGGAGGGAATATCCACCGTAGGTGACCTCCCGCCAATTTCTCCTCCCCACAGGGTCCCCCTTGTCCCACGGGTCACACCCGCACATCCGGTTTCTTTTTCTAACTCTATCACTCCCCCGGGGAATCCCTTAATTCCTCCATCCCCTTTTCTCGGCACATCCGGGTCCTCTCCCACATGTCCGTGGGGTTACATTATTCCATGCGTCCATTCCGTTTATCCTACACACCCAAGTCCCTTCTCGCATCTCCCATGGGGATCCTTTACCTCTCACCAGTTACTTCTTAGACCGAGTATCTGGGACCATTCCCTTATCTCTCACATCCAAACACCCTATAGGAGTTACCTCAAGTTACCCTGCACATCCAGGTCTACTATTTTTTCTCCAGTATCACTGCAGCAGGTATCTGGAGGAGCATATCGGAGAATTGGGAGCTTCTAGTTTCTCACATGTTAGATAAATGGGTGTATGTAAACTTGTTGGCATAATATTTCAAATGTCCCCAGTTTGTTTGTACAATACCTGGTGCATTTGCAAAATCAAAGGAAATCCCTGAAACTTCAGTTTTAAAGGCACAAGCTTCCTTGCCTCCTGAAAGGGGACTTCTGGGCTCAATGATAACATCCCTGTGCATCATGCACTACTGTACTTGTTTAGAACATCTCTGTACAATGGCTTTTGGTTCAGAAATCATGTGACTCATGCATGGGCTATAAACCCCAGAAGGGGGTAAGGGGATGTTAAGATAAAGCCCTATTACCACAAGTGTAATGGCTTGACAGCTCTTTATTGGTGTCCTTTTGGGATAAAATCAAAATCTGTTTTAATTTGAAAGTAGTTCCAGATATCAATACTTGCCACTGAGTCTGTTGCCAATTTTAGTGATTTAACAAACACATTTTCCTGTTTTCGTTCTATCTTCCCAAGACCTGTAAAGAAAAAAAATAGAGGGAGGGAAAACCCACCATATACAAACCATTGTCAAATGTCCATAGCAAGCAGACAATTTTGCTAAATCTTGCATTGCTACTTGTAGCTGTGTTGGTCCCAGGATAGTAGCCTGATGAAGTGGATATCTTTTATTAGACCAACTTCTCTTGGTGACAGAGACAAACTTTCAAACTTGGAGAATTCTTCAGGTCTCTGTAAGATTGAAAACTTGTCTCTGTCCCCAACAGAAGTTGGTCTAATAAAAGATACTAGCCTCCCCACCATGTCTGTTTAATTTCCTTAAACTTAAGTTGAAGTGATACTTATTTCTTACAATAGAAGGTAAAAAGAATCCAGTGCAAAGTTTTATATTTTGAGAGACTTTTCAGATTAATCATGTCACTTGCTAGCTGTTTGTAATTAATCTATATGAATTTATGACTTATCAAAGGCAAACAATAAATTGTAGAAACTAGTGGTTACTAAAAATCTAAGCCTCCTTTTGACATCTCTCCCCTCCTTTCTGTTCCCTTATTTTGGTTCCAAGGTGTGTGTTTTGGTGGGAGAGGGAATCTAAGCATAACATAACTTTTCTTTCCCCTGCCTTTCCACCCCAATGAAGTAACTGGATTTTTTGTCTGGATTCTGGTTTGCTTTGATTTATATTACAAACTGAAGCTGTACTTCTAATAGTAACAGCTGGGACTGTTCTCTGCAAAATATATGCATGTGACTTCAAACAGAGATCCTGATCTTGCAAACACTTTTAAGTTTACTACTAGGAGTGTCCACTATCTTTTCAGTTAGGGGGACTCAAAATTAAGCATGTGCATAAATGTTTGCAGGATGCAAGCCTGGAATAGGCCATGCTTTTTTTTAAAAAAAAGCATGGCCTCAAAAAAGGAAACAAATGAAAATACAAAATAAAAAAAATTAGAATATATTTAAAAATTAATCTCATATATTCCCCTGGCAAAACCAGAATGCAGAGGATTGTTTCTCTAGTTTGTGCATTTTCCTGCACTATTTCAGGTATATCCATGTTCTCAGTCATTTGCAGGAGAAACATGGAATATTAATACAGATACTTAGTGATTATACAGGCTCTCTTTATTCTCAGACTATTACAAATGTTACTAGTTAATTAATGAACATTGAACCCAGGTTTTGGCATGTAAGATAGAGAAACTGAATTTAAAATGTTCTCCTTCTAAGAATATTTGTAGCTTTTCAGTGTGTATCTGTGTTACTGATTCAAAATAAATAATACAGTCAACTTGAAGTCTAGTCAGTTAAGAATAGTCTCTGGTATTACTCATACCTTTGAGTACATCTGTAAATCTTTGTGGTTTTATAATATTAATTTCATTTCTGAAATGTAATTCTTCCAAGCTTCTGTGTGAAAGATACATATACGCAAAATGAGAAATGGCTAACTACTGAAGAGGAAATGCAAAAACTGGAAAGGTTCTTATGATTCTAGTGATCTAGGTTGTCACTTCACAATAGGTAAAAGTCAGGCAGAAGTGTTTGTGTTTTTTTTTTTTTTTAAGTTGACGATGTCCCCAGTGGTTTTAATTCTCAAAAGACAAAAGTACCTTGTACATATCACCTCATTCATAGGAGAACATGCCAGGCAGGTGGGACTCCCAGGGCTTTGATGTTGCATTCCCTAGGGCTTATGTCACTTTGTTAGACTTGCTGATTTTTTTCTTCTGCTCCCTAAGGGGATGAAGAGGATGGTGATAAATCGAAGCAACCTGGCTCAGATGGGGAGCGGCGAGGGGTTAAGCGACAACGTGAAGAAAAAGAAGAACATGGCCGTGCTTATTATGAATTCAGAGAGGAGGCTTACAATAGCCGGTGAGGAGAAAAGGATCTTCGGCTCTGTTTTCATGGACAATTCAAGTTACTTCCCAGGCAATGAGTGAAACTAGGTTTGATCAGCTGACTCTGGGGTTAGACAGACATTGCCTGTGAATGCAGGGGGGAAGAATAGACTGGTTTGCAACTATAAGGCGGAATCTCTGTTCTGGTTATATTCTGTTGTTTTCCCTGTTTCCTGGATGATCTGTGATATCTGATTCCTTGTTTCTTCTCTCATTCCTGCCCAGGTCTAAATCTCCACCACCACCAGAAGAGGAACCGAGAGAGGAAGATGATGAAACTGTTGTGATCCTGGACACATGTATGTATGGGCCACGTGGTGGTTATTTGATTATAATATAAAGTTGAGGGATTTAATTATTAGGTATATAATTTAAGAAACCAAGCATTATAACTAATAGGGTGTGTTTCAGAATGACAGAGGCACTACTCTTTTAGCCACCACAGACCTTACGTGAACTTGTATAAGTGGAACTCTGTGCAGCTGGAACGTTTGCAATCTTTTATAATTTTTTGAGTGATATTTGGCAAATTTGGGAGGTACTTGGATAAGTGCAGCATTAAGTGGTTTTCAACCTGAGGTCTGCAGACTAAGATGTTCAAAGGACCTGAATTTGACATTTATCCTCAGAAATGTGAACACTCTCCAACCCACCTGCCTGAACAATAAAAAATTTGCCAGCATAAGTGCAAGTGTAGCTGCATTATGTCGGTGGGGGAGAGTTCACCTGCTGACATAATAAAGCCACCTAAACAAGCAGCAGCCACTGTATTGGCGGACAGCATCTCCCGCTGACATAGCATGGTCCACACTCACATTTATGCTGTTGTATTTTTTACGCTCCAGAATGATAAAATTTTGCTGGCATAAAAATGAGTAAAGATGATCTCTTTGTGACAGATACATCTGATCTTCACTTCAAAGCAAGTAAGGACCGCTATGGAGGACAGCCTCTCTTCTCAGAGAAGTTCCCCCACCTTTGGTCTGGGGCAAGAAGCACCCATGGAGTGACAAAGGGGAAAGTGTGTTTCGAGGCAAAGGTGGGGCACCTGTTAGATGCATGTGCTAAGTCTGTGTCTAGGGAAGTGGCATGTGTGTTCTGATTGGTCACTGGCACTTTCAACACCGAATGAGCTGTTGGGTCTGAGCCAGTCTAATTTAATCTGGCATATAGTGTATTTAATTTAACACAGATTGAAATTTAGTGCAGCTCATGAAAGACTCACTCTTGGCTTATTTTGTGTGTGAGAGAGAAACAAAGGCTGGATAAGGTGCTGATCCTTTTGGCTTCTTTATGTATAGAGGAGGCCTGCAAAATCTTAAGTTTTTAGTTCCCCAGGCTTATGTTTTACCTTATAAATATCAGGATTGTGAAGTATGGGCTTCCCTGGTTTGCTGGAAGGCATCTGGGGGGTGGGGAAGGGAAGGAGTTTGGTTGTTTTTGTGAGCTTTCCGTCTTCAATTGAAGTATTATGGAGGGTTTAATCTTTAGCAGAGACGTCCTTTCTTCCTAGTTTTAATTATGCGTCCTCGCCCTAGTCTACACTTGCCGCACTTTTTGGTGGCAGTCGACAGAAGATACACAAGGTATGTAAAATACCTTGCGTATCTCCAGGCGACTTACTAAGAGCTCGCTACATACTAGGGGAAGATGACTGGAAATGCCTTCCGGTCAGCTTACAGATACTCCAGTTCCAGGGCTGGAGTTGCTGTGGCGATTTTCAGATTGATTGAGTGTGTCCACACAGATCGCTCAATCGAACCTGGGAGATTGCAAATCGCTGCTGTCGGTATAGACTTACCCCCAGGCATATAGGGGTTCTCAAAAGCAGAATTGTAATCAATCTAGGTAGAACTCCCTTTACCTCTTCATTGCTCATCAGTTAGTCTTTTATGATACTAGCTGTTCATTCACAGCAGCTTCTCTCTGACCTAGTCTTGGATATCTAATGAGTAAAAGTTTTCTTAAACACCTTTCAGGCTGCTTTTATGCTCCCTGTGGAAAGTAAAAAGAGCTCACTGTTCTTATTTCTGTGTGAGTTAAATGCTGAGTTTTGTGCGTGTATGTCACATAATCTCTGGGATGGAATTTCCCATATAAAGCAATAATTTTGTTTTCAAAATAAAAGAGAATCCTCACTGTTCCACCATTAACTGCTCTGTCCTGGGTGTTGGTGTGCCCTTAAGCTGACAGGCACCAGTTTCACATTGAATACATTCTTCTTTTGGTATACCCATATCACTTCAGTCTGCCATTTGAGAGAATTTTGAGTTGTGGTTCTCATATCTCTGATGGGAGTAATCATGAGGATGCTGGTTGAGGCCCAGAATTTGGCAATCCTGGTAAATGAGTTTCAGAACATAAATCTGTCTATCCTAATTCCAAGCCAAGCTGTCAAAATCTCTCACTCAAGATTGCAGCACAAGTTTCTATGTGGTGCAGGTTTCCAGTGCTCTCTTCCACTCCTGCTACTGTCTCTGGTCTTGTGAGATAATTGGTGGATGGAGATTGTGGAGCCTTGTAAAGGGACACAAGTTAGTATCGTCCTACCAGGGCAGTCTCTCATCCAAGTAATTGCCAAGGATTGGTCAAGTCTCTAACTAGGCTCTGCACCAAAGGAATAGACTCCAGAAATATTTTTTGTTCTAAGCCTTGGGGAATCCACTTTTAAGTGGCTGAGGTGGTCTGGTGCTGCAGCTGTGTTGTGCCTGTTAGGGTAGCTGACATAAGTTGCCTGTCTGCTGGAAGCAGATGAGATCTGGTTTTGGATAGACTACAGGGAAAATGAGGGAAATACCCCCTTAACCTGTGGTTTTGGGACAGAGACCTGTGACCTGCACATGCTTCCAGCTTGTATAAATCCTGGCGTGACAAGCACCTGGAGGATTATAGTCTCTCAGAAGCCTGAGTCCAGCTTTGCACACAATATACAAAATGACTCATTCTCTGTTAATTTCTCTAGGTGACACAGAATCTCCCAGTGAAGGAAGGCAGTACGGAGGTCCCACTTCTTCGAGTTGGATGGTCTGTGGATTTCTCTCGTTCCCAGCTAGGTAACGGAGCTCATTCTTCTGTTATGTCAGCCATTACCTGCGGCAGGTCACAGAGTTACTGAGGTGCTGCACCCCAGAGCTGAGATTTTCTAAGTGCTTCAGTGAGCAGTTTGGCTCAGCAGTGACAGTTTGGGAAACCGTGTGTGTAATAACTGCTCTTTTTCAGGTGAGGATGAGTTTTCTTATGGCTACGATGGACGAGGTTTGAAGGCAGAAAATGGGCAGTTTGAAGAGTTTGGTCAGCCCTTTGGGGAGAACGATGTGATTGGTTGCTTTGCTGTAAGTGCTGTAGTTAAGGCCTGTGGTTACCATCTCAGAGGGCCAGGGGTGGGGGAAGACATCTATCTTTGCAACCAAAATGTATGCGTTAACATTAGACTGTCCTCCTGTGTATAAGGGAAACAGCCATGGTCTGTCTGCAAACAGGAAGCCTGACTTAAAGCACCTCTCTGGTGTATGCCTAACTGGCTGCATTAATTAAGGTATTGGACAGCGGAAAGCCTGGAAGTGGCTTTCTACCTGTTCATGCAGGAGCCTATTGAGAGATGGGTTTGGAAGGAAAAATAATGGCCACCTCTCAAAACTTGCTAGTCACAGGATTCTTGTGTTCTTTATTATCACAGAACTTTGAGGGTGAAGAAGTGGAGCTGTCCTTCTCTAAGAATGGGGAGGACCTGGGCGTGGCATTCCGAATCAGTAAAGAATCTCTCGCTGACAGAGCACTTCTGCCACACGTGCTGTGCAAAACCTGTGTGGTTGAATTGAACTTCGGTCAAAAGGAGGAGCCCTTCTTCCCAGTTCTTGAGGAATACATGTTCATCCATGCTGTCCCGGTTGAGGACCGAGTGCGCACGCCTCTTCCACCCAAAACAACAGAGGAGTGTGAGGTAATGGGGTTTGGTTTGGAGTCCACGGGTCTCAAACTCAAATCGCCACGAGGGCCACATGAGGACTAAGATATTGGCCCGAGGGCCGCATCACTGAAACCTTTTCATACAACAGGGCCAAAAGTTTATTTAATTAAAATTAATTGAATTCAAAGTGATTGTAAATAAAATTAATGTGGTTTAATTAATTGAATTTGGATGAATTTTAATTGAAATTAAATTTTTAGAAAGGTTTTTAATTAAAATTAAATTTTTGAAAGTTTTTTTTAAAAAGGAGAGAGGAAGGAAGAGAAAGAAAGAGGGAAGGAGGGAAGGAAAGAGAAGAAAGGAAGGAGGGAAGGAAAGAGAAGAAAGGAAGGAAGGAAGAGAAAAAGAAAAGGGAAGAGAAGGAAGAGAAAGAGAGAAGGGAGGAAAGAGAAAAAGAGAAGAAAGGAAGGAAGAGAGAAAAGAAAGAAGGAAATGAGAGAGAAAGAAATGGAAAGGGCTGCTTGCAACCCCAAGCCCAGAGGGGAGGTAGCAGCCGTAGCCCGGCTCCAGCTGCATGCTGGGACCAGGCAGAGCCCCTCCCACGGGGACCTCATGGAGCTTCCCCATGAGAGCCCTCCCCAGACCCCCCTCCTGCCGCACACCTGAGCTCTGACCTGGTCCTGGGTGCTGGGGCCGCCTGCTCCAGTCGCGGGGCCGTGCTCCCCCGCCGCTGCAGGCCAGAGCTCTGCCTGCGGAGCGGTATGGGGTTCCCAGCCTTCCACACAGCAGTGGCTGCTGAGGGCGTGGCCCAGCCCAGAAGCACTGCGGACGGCGGCAGGACTGTGGGTGGGAGGAGGCGACCGCAGCCCAGCTGCTGGCTTTCAGCTGGCGGGGTGCGGGCTATTTGAAAAGCTGACCGGGGGTTGGGAACCCTGAATGCTGGCTCTTGTCATGGGCTGCAGGAGGTAATTGTGGCCCGCGGGCCACATGTTTGAGACCCTCTAGTTTAGACAGTCCTATTCATTGCTAGTAAGGAGTAAGCATAGCTGTGTTACATGGCATATGGGCCTGTTTTTAAAAGGAAAATCTGAAGTACATAAGGAGAGAGCCATTTTGTGCTTAGCATGGTGTTGACTATTGTTTCTCCTGAGAGCTACATAATCATTTCAGCAAAACAAACAAGGAGGCCTGTGGCACTTTTAAAGACTAACAAATTTATTTGTTTTGCTGAACTAGATTAACATGGCTACACCTTTGGAACTTCTTATCGTTTCAGCTCTTTCTCCTCTAACATCTCTGTGATGTTTCCTGTAGGTACTGCTGATGGTTGGACTGCCAGGATCTGGGAAGACCCAGTGGGCACAGAAGTACACCCAGGAAAATCAAGAGAAACGATATAACATCTTGGGAACAGAGACTGTTCTCTACCAAATGAGGGTAAGCACTTCCCTTGGGTAGAGGGGCATCGCTGAGAACCTTCCCAGGTCTGGGCTGGTGGAACAGTACTAGAAAGTACAGTGGCTTTATTTCCCCTGGCCAGTGTTGTAGCGCTACAGAAAATAGCTTAGTAGAGTGTACCTGGAGAATCTCCTATTAATGTCCATGTTCCTCTTGCCAGACAAAGGGCCTCGAGGAAGAAGAGATGGACCCCAAGAGCCGAGACCTGTTAATCCAGCAAGCTGCCCAGTGCCTTAGCAAGCTGGTCCAGATTGCTCCCAGGGCAAAGAGAAACTACATTCTTGATCAGGTATTGTTATTAAACCCCACTGACTTCCTGACCTAAGTAGCCTTGACTTCAGGGCACACTGAGTTTACTCCTCAAGTGATGTCCCATTCTGATTAAAGGGGATCCAGACTGGATGGAATTAGTAACAGATGTATTTCTGAAGACCATTTCTTTCCCTCCTCAGTGTAATGTGTACAACTCTGGCCAGCGACGGAAGCTGCTTGCCTTCAAGGGTTTCTCTCGCAAGGTGGTTGTGATTGTCCCAAATGAAGAAGACTGGAAGAAGAGGCTGGAGCTGAGGAAGGAGGTTGAGGGGGAGGATGTGCCTGAATCTGTGATGCTGGAAATGAAAGGTAGACCAGCTCAACCAAGCCTGTTGAATTGTTCTGCAGCATCTCTAACAATCTTAAAATAATTCAGAGAAGTTAGTTGGTTCCAAGCAGTCTTGGGCAGTGGTAGGAGCCCAGGTGCCCATTCAGGGTGATGGGGTAGGAAGTCTGTTAATCTCCTAAATCTTTCCTCTGCTGGGAAGGTAGGGTCTTGAGCCACTGAAAGCTGCCTTGATCTTGTGAACTGTCTTGCTGTTTCCATTTTAACGCAGCTAACTTCTCACTTCCGGAGAAGAGCGATTACTTAGATGAGGTGATGTATGAAGAGCTGGTGAAGGAGGAGGCCCAGCCACTGGTCACCAAATACAAGGAGGAGGCCAGAAAACTGCTCCCTCCATCTGAGAAACGGGCAAACCGTCGCAATAACCGTAACAAGCGCAATCGTCAGAACCGCAACCGTGGCCAGGGATATGGTGAGGCTCTGCAGGGGCTGGGCAGCACACTCTCTCTGGTCTCATAAGTCTGGCTCCCTTTGCCATAGTCTCTTGATGTCAAAGCAAACTGTGAGGATTTTGCTCCCTAGGTATTGAAGAAGGGTCTTGAGTTACTAAAGGCAGGTATCAGCAAGAGCACAGAGTTTTCTCTCCTCTTCAGCAGCTAGTTCTATTCTCAAGCACCTTCCTTGCCTAGTTGCCTCTTGATTTAACTTTCGTTCCCTTAGTCTGAGTCTAAATTGTTCTTGTGTTTTCTGCTAACTGATGACTCTGGGGGCTGAGATTTTCAAAAGCATTTGCTTTATGGTGAAACTTGGTCTTCCTCCAGGTCCTTAATTCTTACCATCATTGCAGACATCTCATTATGCAGGGTCCTCTGTTCACAGAAGCTTTTGTTACTCTCAAATGGTGACACAAATTTTCCTTAATTTCTGTGTCCTTTTTTCCCCAAGACTTTGTTTCTAGTCTTAAATCTGCATTATTCTGCTGCAGCATCATAATGATGTAAGCACTTTTCTTAGTTGCTCAGTCTCCTGCTTGTAGACAGCTTTCTCCTGCTGCCTTATTTATCTGAACTGACTTTCATCCCATTTCCCCTTCTCTCTTAGCTTTCCAGATCATTCTGCAGTTTCTCTCTCCCTCCACTTTCCACTGCCGACAATTATCATTTGTTCAATATCCCTGACAAACGATGCCAATGTGTGTTTTACTTCCTGTAGGTTGTCGGTATCTGTATAACGTAATCCTAGTTATAGTCCAGACTGCAGCAGGGCATTACTGGACACCTCGTCCTACTGGGAGGTTACTCCATTATTGTTTTATCCTCTGCTTATGGTATGTTCTCATGCTATGCTCTTCCTATCCAGACACCGTTCTTTCACTTTGCTATGGAGCTACAGAGACTGGGATAAGTGGGGCTGCTGCTGGATTTTCTCTGCCTGTAACTTTATTAGAGGGTGTGAAATCTGGTATGGTCTGTCATATAGGAATCTCTGCTAGTTTCTCCTGACAAGCTTTTTTCCCTTCTTAATCTGTGGTTTCATTTCTCGTCTTCTGACTCAAGCTGTTTTAACAGAAAAATGAAACCCGATTTAGCCTTTTCCCTATACAATCCTGGTTTCTTCTGTACTGAATGTGTGCTACTCTCACTGACTAAATGGGAAACATGCAACCTGGAGTAAGTTACTGTGCTGACTTCTGTGCAGAAAGTTTCTGGCACCCTGCCTACTGGGTTCTGTCATCAGGGGACTGCAAGTCACAGGGCAACTCAGAAACAGCTTGACTCGTGTTCATGTTTACAAGGTGCTGCATCTGTAGCTCTGTCTGACATCTTGCTTGTTTCCTTTCTAGTTGGTGGACAGCGCCGAGGTTATGACAATCGATCTTACGGGCAGCAGCAGTACTGGGGGCAGCCTGGAAACAGAGGAGTGAGTGCTATAGTTCTGACTAATTCACACTGAACACAGGTGGGAAGGTATGGTGCAGCATGGCCCTGGTTAATTTTTCTGTACAGGGAAAAGGGAAGATTTTGGGGTGCTTCTTGCTCCAAGAGGAGATGGAGATAAGAAGCACCATACACGAGTTAGGTATTATTTATACGTCTTAAAGTACTTTACAAAAGAGGCCAGAAGCACAGAGGGGAACATGACTTACCCAAGGACTCGCAGGCCAGTGTCAGAGCCAGGACAGAACCCTGGTATCCTGAGTCTCAATCCAGTGTTTTAGCACTAGGCCGCACGTCATCCTATGAGAAGACGACTCTAAAAATATAACTTCTGTATTGCTGAGAGTCCTTTCTGGTAGCCTTAGGGAACCTGTGCACCATGCGTTAGCTTGGAACTACTCAGAGTACCAGCAGCTGCCATGTGCTGCATCCTGGTGGCTGCCTGAACCTAGATGTTCTAATTCTGACTGTCACTGATTTGCTGTTTCCCCATCTCTAAAGTAGGGATATGCACCTACCCCTCTAAAATGCTTTGAGTGGAAGAGACTATAAATGCTCAAAGAATGACTGGAGTTTGCAGCTATAGGAGGGGGTTCTGCCTCCCACCGGGCCATATCTTCCTACATGGCAATTGTTTTGGCGTGCTTAGGTAATCACCTCTGTCTTCACAGGGTTACCGTAACTTCTATGACCGGTACAGAGGGGACTATGACCGATTCTACGGACGTGAGTATGATTACAACAGATACCGAGATTACTACAGGCAGTACAACCGGGAGGTGAGTGGCCACACACCAGGGGCAGTATTAATTTGAGTGGGGGCGTCTCACCTTTAGAGTGCATGTCTTGTGGACCCTTCTCCTTGCATGTGCTGTTGCTATGGTCCAGCTGCAGAAGGATCTCCCAGCATCCCCGTATCTACTACAACAGCTTTCCACATGGAAGAGTGGTATTAGGAACGTGTGTGGTGGTTTCTGCCTCTCCTGTTGAAGGCAGTTCCTGTTACCACTTCTTTTATGTATTGGCAGCAGGGCTTGGTAGGTCCTTCTTGTTCCAATCCCTTTTAGACATCTCCAGGCTCTCATTGCAGTGAAGAGCCTGGTCACTTGTAGAAACAGCATGGAAGCAAGCAGATTAAACCAGAGTCATATGCTCATAGTCTGAGAGCTGCTGTTTTAGAACATTTATGGAGGAGAATAGGGCTGGGCAGAAACTGTAGATCAGTGGCTCTCAACCTTTCCAGATTACTGTATTCCTTTCAGGACTCTGATTTGTTTTGAGTACCCCCAAGTTTCACCTTACTTAAAATCTTCCTTACAAATCAGACATAAAAATACAAGTATCACAGCACATTCTTACTGAAAAATTGCTTACTTTTTCATTTGTACAATATAATAATCAAATAAATCAATTTGAATATGAATACTATACTTGCATTTCAGTGTGTAGTGTGTAGAGCAGTATAAACAAGTCATCCTTGATATAAAACTTTAGTTTGTACTGACTTCGCTAGTGAGTCTTATGTAGCCTGTTGTAAAACTAGGCAAATATCTAGATGTTATGTACCCTTGCAAGACTGCTGCATACCCTTCAGGGTACGCACTGCCTCAATTGAGAACCATTGCTATAGATGTTTGGTTATGGGGGAACATGGCCTTTCCAGCACAGTGCCCCTGGATACAAACTGCTTCTATTTTCCCTCCAGTGGCAGAACTACTACCAAGACCGAGACCGATACTACAGGAACTACTATGGCTACCAAGGATATCGGTGAAATCCCAGCCGTCTTCACCCTTCAGCCAAGAAGCTGAATCTGCGGAGGTGTCTGCCACTTCCCAAAACACAACCAATGGAAACAGGGCTGTTGGGGGGAGAGCGGCGGTGGGGGGGCGGGGTGGGGGAGGAAAAAACTGTAAATTTTTTTTAAAAAAAAGTTTGTTGAAAAGAATATTGTCTTATTCTATAAAACATTTCAAACCTAGTTAGATATTTGTAATCAAAATGTTTGCGCAGAGTGCAGCACTTAGCGCTGCCTGGCCTGTACCCTGTGATTGGGCAGGAAAACCACGTACCCTTTAACAACACTTTCTAGAGCAGCTGGACTGGCAGCCGGGCAGGGAGGTGCAGGGTTTGCGAGATGCACTCAGTGATGGGAACTGAGCATGTAAGAACTGGGAGGTACAGATGAGTGAGAATAGAGGAGCCAGCATCCCCTGGGTGGGAGAGGGAGGGTTGGGAGGGCAGGCGATATTAATTATTAACTGATCATTCACTTGCAGAACTGATTTCCTTCCAGATTCTCATTTGCTGATCTAGCTTTGGGGTGATGTGTGGGGCTCTGGCCACAGTGATTCTGGAGTCTAGCACTCTTCGTTGCCTAGTGGAGAAGGGATCGTTTCCACCCTGGAAAATCAGGCAGAGTTCCTCGTTCCTGCTGTTGTCTCATTTGACATTGCTGTGCTGGGAGGCTGGCTGGATGTAATGTATCCCTGGCCTAACGTGGTGCTTTTTAACTGAGCAGTTTGCTTCACCCCATGGCTATTAAATTACCCTGAACGCTTGTAAGTGGTATCATGACCTGTTTTTTGGCAGAAGGAAGCACGGGAATTCGGTTTGCCAGTCCCTAAATTTTCATTCTTCCCTGGCCAAAGCAGACTGTCTCAGTGAGACTCCGTTTCCCTCTGAGGCTAGGAGGCTTGGCCAGGTGCTGAATCATCTCTGTATAGTGTCTGTCCTCCTTAGTGGAAGAGAAGGAACATTTCTCAGGGTTTCTGCTGGATCTTTTCTTCATTAGAGCGTAATGTGTGTGTGTGTGTGTGTGTGTGTGTGTGTGTGTGTGTGTGTGTAGGCAACCCATGCAGTGTGTAACCTTCACCTGTGAGGAGATAGTGCTGAAAACAGCAACAATTTTGTACCGTAAGAAGAGAGGGCACAGTTGGTAACGTGCTCCTGTGGTTTTGATAAACTGGTAGAGCGTGTATATAGGAAACTAGGGAAGGCAACTGAGTGCAGTAGTGAACCAGCCTGAATTGAGTGAGTGTGTGTATGTGCGTACATGTCCAGCCCTCCCCTTGGCTTGAAAACAATAGGGTTTTGACTTTCACACATGCTTTAGCTGTGAAGTCTAATCTCAGAAGAGGGGAGGAGGGGTTCCTGCGTAAAGGAGGATCCCTTCAGTGCTTGGGGTGTGCTCCAGTATAAAATTTAGGTTTCCTCAGTCTTCAGAATTTCTGTAGGGGTTGGGGGGGGCGATACAGTTTCAGAAATTGCTCCTTTCCCAAGCAAATGGTTGTGAGAGAAGAGAGAGGGGCAGCTGCTTCTATAGGGTGTAGGGAGTGCATTTGTGGCAGAAGTGGATGCGGCTGCTTATATTTTTTGTAGCGGGGTGGGGGAGGATTTAGTTTCCCATTATGAGATTTATCATTGATCTTTAATTTGTTTCATTCTCACAGTTTGTCTCCTGCCCTGTGATTCTTCCCCATCCTTCTTTCCCAGTGAGGACAGGATACCCTCTTAGGAAGTGAATTGTAAATACTCTTGGTTCTGGTCCTATAGCCTTGGATTTGGCTAAGGAGCTAATTATGTCCAGCCACTCTGTTCCTCTCTCCCTTCCTCAGTTTGAAAATTACCTTCTGCTTCCTGTGATTTTCTGTTTGAAATACAAACATTTTAATTTGTTTTTAAAATTCCATTTTTTTATTCTCTGCCTACCATTACAAGCTGCCCTGTCTCCAATGCCCATTGTCACATCCCAGCCCCGACTAATCCTTCTATCTAGACCGGGACATAGAGAGACATGGCTCTGCCGGCACCGGAGTTTGCTTGGATCTCCCAGCCCTGTTCCACTTCCCAATGCAGGAGCTGGTGAGAAGCAGGGTTCTACTGTCTCCAGCTGTGGTGCCACATGTGTGTATCTGAACGTATGACTGTGTGACGACCGTTTTTATAACAAAGCAACTGATATTTTAAATGATGCTTCTTCAGGCCACTAGAAAATACTCTTGGGACAGGGGTAAAGGGGAGAGAGCAGAAGCCTGCAGTAGCTGTGTGCTGGCAAGGGCGTGCAATGCTTTGGTATTTTTAAAAGTTCCTTCTTGGGGTGTGCTTTCCAATTAGTGGGGCACAGGCAGCCTCCAGTGGGCAGATCCTCCACAGCTTCATTGGTTTGGGAGGACATGGAGTAACTGGCACTGGAGCCAGGAAAGCTAAATTCACTTCAGGAGGCATTGTCATCGTTAACAGAATAACTTTTGAAGCTATAGTCCTTTTTAAATAAAACCTGTTTTTCTGGGGATGACTAGAACTGCCACATCCTTGTCTGTAAGACCAAGAGATCTTAGCGACTTAAGTAGATGTCTTTTTCTGCACATTTTTGTTAAAAAAAAGAGAAAAAAAAGAAAAAATTAAATGGTAAACAAGGAAATGCAGCCTGTTTTAGATCTGTTAGTGTTTCATGATTGTACGTCTTAGTTGCTGTAGATGGAAAGCTTGAGAGAACATGAAGGCTGTAAATGTTTTTACAAACTGTAAAACGTTTTGAAGTGGCCAGTAAAAGGGTTTTACCATTGAACATGTAAGTGTGTGGTTGTTTACATCTGTAACTTTCCTTCAGATTCTGGCAAATGTAGGCAATAGCTTCCATTTTTAGAATAAATAACCATTGGCTTGACTTAACATCCTTATGTTGCTGCACTGACTTGGTAGGTGTCTCTATACGTTGGCTCTTCTTCCCCTCTCCAATAAAAGAAAACTCAAAAGACGAGACTAATTTTGCTCTTTTCATAAGGTTCCTTCATTCAGAGGCCGGGCCCTCCCCCTGCCTGCAGTACTCCTTATGGCACCAGGGAAGGCTGAGGGCCCTGGCAACAGAGCAACCCAGATCGGAGGAGCCTAGGGGCAGGGCCAGAGCTCTATTAGGGGGACTACAGCTGAAATGGCCTCTCCGGCGCTAGTGGGGTCGGGCCGGGCGTGGCCGGCGATGAATCAGCTGCCCCCGGGGGAGGGTGGGGGCTTCTGAAAAGTCCTCTCCTGTCTGGTGATCAGCCCTTGCCCGCTCCTGCACCGTACTTCTAGGGGGAGAGGGGCCTGGCCATAGGCGGGGGCCCCCGGGGCGGGACTTCCATCAGCGCCTGGCGGCAAAAGCTCGAAGGGGGGGAGCCGGAGCCGGGCTTCTCTCGGCGCGCCATGGAGGGGGGGGGCGCTCGGCGCAGCCGGAGCTCCGGGCTGCTGCTGGCCAGGCCGGGCCCCGCGCCGAGTGAGGGCCAGGTGCTGGAGGATGCGCTCGGCCGCCTGAGCCGGGCCACTGCGGCCATCACGGCCAACGTGCGGCGGATCAACCGGGCGCTGGAGAGGTGACAAGCCGGGGGCGCTGGAGAGAGGGCGGCAGACTGTTCCCCGGCGCCCGGCCGGGATCCTCCCCTGGGGGGCTGCACATGGAGCAACCAAGCCCCACCGCGAGTCCTCTCGGGATCCTGCCGGGGACGGACACGCCCTGCCCCTTTTCGAAGGCGGAGCGCCGGCCGGGCTGCCTGAAATGGGCAGGGCCCCACCCCAAATTGTCCCAGCCTAAACCTTCAATTCCTCGCGTGTCTGTACCGGGGGCGGCTTCCCTGGGCGGGGGGGGGTCATAGGGTGCTGGGCATGGAGCACACTGGGGGTGTGGGGGAGATGTAGGGTAGTACAGGCTTGTGCGGATGATGGGCATGGACATAGAGAATGGGTGCAGGATTGATAGATACAGGGATGGTGTGTGCTGGGTGAAGGACGTGCATAGAGATGCTGGGGTGATGGATTTGGGAATCTGCTTGTGGGTGCGGGGTGGGTCTGGTCCAGAGGCAGGATGGATACAAATCATGAGAAATGGGCACGGACGATAGAATAAGGTAATGCCAGTAGGAGAGGCACAGGCACCATTTGTCTTCCCCATCTCATCATTGCTCCTTTGCCAGGTACATTATCCATCTAGCCTTAGTGACACCCTGTGCTCGGTGGGGAGGACATCCAAGTGAAGGGATGGTGGGGCCAGGGGCCACATCAGTAATGGAACCTCTTCTCTCCTTTGTTCAGGATTCTGGAGGATAAAGCGGCTGTGGAGGAACTGGAGCAAATGCTGGTGTGTCACGGGAGGGGGCCTGGGCTAACAGCACTCATCTCGGAGTACACTAACACCCTCAGCAGCCCTGGGGAATGGGTGAGGACAGGAATGGGTGTCCTCGGTAGCGGCTCTCCCTCCCAGGGCACTCCCAGGTACCCCAGCACTATGAGATCCAAGGTTCCCTGTGCCTTGGCAGACCCTCTATCCCAGATGAGGTTGCAGCCTGTGTTGTGCCTAGGTGCCTTATTCCATGAGGGTCCGAGAGCCATGTCCCATCAGCTGCAGACATGATGTGGTGTTGGGATGATGACAGGGATACAGCGGAAGAGCAAGAGGGATGAAGAGGCTTCTGAAAGGAGCCCTGCCAGGCACATGACTGTCTTTCACTTACCCTCCGTTCTCTCTTCCAGAAGAGCTTTGAGTCAAAGTAGCTGGTGAGAGCACCCTGGAGAAAACCACATCCACTGCCTTCTGGTTCCAAGAGATGTGTTGGGGCCCCATAACAGACAGTGGGATCTGAGCTTCCCAAAGACATCCTGGCTTGTTGACAGCTGGAAATGCTGCCCTGTCCCCAGTCTCCAAGGGGATGCTAGGAACACTTTTGTGTGCTCAGTGGCAGGTCTGCCCCAGGACTCTTGCATATTTTCCAAACACTCTTTGTTTGTTCTCTCAGATAATAAACATGACATGATCCCTGGCATTCAGCTCACCTGAGAATGTGTGATTCCCTATGCCATCTGCCACCCTTAGGGCTACCATATTGGCTGTGGGGTTAGCAAAACCCCACAACTGCCACAGTGTTGGCTGCAGAGCACATTCGGTGTTCTCATCTTGTTTCATGCTATTGGGGCTGGCACTAACATGCCTCCTTTCCCTTGGGATGGGGTGGGGTAATCCTGATTACTGAAACCAAAGTGCACTGGGCTGGGCATGGGCCACACTGTGAGCTTAGGGGATCACAGGGAAAATGGGCCGCCTTGGAGAGGATTCCAAAGCCAGGAGAGGCATGGGATGTTGGTGGAGCAGAGGGTAGGCCCCACTGCTGGTTACTGAAATTAGCAGTTGTTTGATTGGCTGGTGTGCTATGTTATGTTCCCCCCATCTCAGGCTGTGGGTCTGTTACAGGCCCAGCAAGGAAACCTGCTTTTAGCTCAAGCAGCTTTTCTTTTAGCTCTGGAAGCCCTGATTCAATCCCTGCTGTCAGCTTCGTGTATTCCCAGGTGCTCACGTACCAGTAACTTGCAGAAGAGGTTCAGAGAGAGGGTCATGGGGGGCTAGAGGGAATGGAACTGGGATTATATGAGGTGGGGGAGGAGCTGTGCTGAGGCAGAGTGTGAGGCCTTCAGTGCCCTCAGACCTTCCACTGGAGCCCCAGGGCTTTTGCCATAACACAAACAACTATTGCCATATTCCAAAGGGGTAGCCGTGTTAGTCTATTGTAGAAAGACAACAGAGTCCTGTGGCACTTTTAAAGACTAACAGATTTATTTATCGCATGAGCTTTCGTGGGAGAAAATCCCACCTCATCAGACGCTTTGAAGATAGGAAAGTTACAGAGTGGGAGGAAATTAAATGCATTTCCTCCCACTCTGTAACTTTCCTATCTTCAAAGCATCTGACGAAGTGGGATTTTCTCCCACGAAAGCTCATGTGATAAATAAATCTGTTAGTCTTTAAAAGTGCCACAGGACTCTGTTGTCTAACTATTGCCATGGAGATGAAGCCTCCGTGGGTACAGCCATTTTAGCCTCTAAAACTGAGTTTGGCTGAGGACCACCATGTTATTTATAGCCAGTCTTTGATGCAGGATGCTGCCATCTTAGCTTCTGGGACAACTCATTCTGGGTGCTGCCATCTTGGTTACTGGAAGGGAAGTTACCCAAGCACCCGCCATTTTAGATCGTGTGCTAGCAGCTGCCTAAAGAATCGCCACCTTCGATTCTGGATAGGAAGCTATCTGATCGAGAGGGCGCCATCTTGATTCCTGGAATGGACGAGGCTCAGCTGTCTGGGCGCGCGCGATCGCCATGTTGGCTCCAGCAATTGAACTGCTCAGGGCGCTGCCATGTTGGCTCCGGGCGCTGAAGGCGGACTGGGCGCCGCCACGTTCCTACCCTACCTTGGAGACTGGCGGGCAGGGGCAGCGGGCGAGGGTTGGGCTGCAGCCTGCAGAACCGGAGGCGGGGATGGAACGAGGCGGGGCGGAGCCGGGCGAGGGGAAGGGGCGGATCTGCGGGCCTAGACGCTGAGCTGGTAGGAGGAGTCAAGTAAAAGGAGGTGGGGCTGCTTGAGACAGTTCTTAGCTTGAGTCCTAGCGACCTGGGCTCCCCCCCGAGGGAACGATTTCCCGGAGGGGTCTTGATGAACCACGCGCCATCCTCTTCACTGGTGGGTGAGCCCCGGATCCCCCCCAATACCCTCACCTGTGAGTGACCCTGTGTACCCCCGTGTCCCCCTGCACCCCAATACCTTCACCTGTGAGTGACCCTGTGTCCCTCTGCACAGCACCCCGATACCTTCACCTGTGAGTGACCCAGTATCCCCCTGCAACCCACC
>ML685819.1:409966-435797 GCA_007922175.1 Pelusios castaneus | reverse complement strand
CCAGTGTCCCCCTGCACTGCACCCCAATACCTTCACCTGTGAGTGACCCAGTGTCCCCCTGCACCCCAACCCAATACCATCACTTGTGACCCAGTGCACCGCGATGTCCCCCTGCACCGCACCCCAATATCTTCACCTGTGAGTGACCCAGTGTACCTGAGTGTCCCCTGGCACCCCACCCCAATATCTTCATATGTGAGTGACCCTGTGTATCACTGTGTCCCCCTGCATCCTCACCCCAGGACTCCACCTCCTTCATCAGTTAGTGAGCCCATGTATGCCAGTATCCCTCTGGATCCCCACCCCAATACCTTCACCGGTGAGTAAGTCCCATGTACCCAATATCCCCATGTATCCCTACTCCAGTCCACACTCCATCTCCTTCATTGATGAGTGGCCCCCATATAGCCCAATATCTCCACTGCATCCCTCAGCAGTCCACCTCCTTCATTGGTGAGTGATCTCTGTGTGCACCAATATCTCCCTGTATCTCCACCCCTGATGCTCAATGGGTTCCTGAGCCACCATGGCACCTCAATCTGTGAGAACCCCTCTTGGCGGAGACTCAACCTCCCTTCTCTTCCCCCTGGAAAGACACTCCTGATGTCCCATCTGGCTAAGAACTCCCAGTGTTCCTGAGTAGCTTCAGAAACTGAGTGGCAGACCCTCCCTGCCCACCTTTCTCTCTGATCGCAGCATCTCTCCCCAGGTCTATGCTGAAAATATATGGCTCTTACTGAAGTCTGGTGTCTGTTTAACACACCAGGCCCTGCTCAGACCTCCCAAGAAGATCATGGTGGAAGGCGCCAATGCTGCCCTGCTGGATATGGACTTGGGTAAATGTGGCTCACTCCACCCATGCTGGGTGTATGGTGGGTGAGGCTCCCCTTTGTGCTTCTATGTAGTCTCTTTAGGGAGTGCCAGGCCCTGGGCTTTGCTTTCCTAGGGCAGCCACACAGCTCGAAGACTTGGGTTAGCTGGAAAAGCAGGACTTAAATCAGAGCCGCCACCCTCACTGCTTTCTCCTTGACCTGGAGTCCATGTCTGGCTGGCTGGCCCTGCGTGTGTTTGCCAGAGGCTGCCAAGATCACCCCTCTCCTTACTGTTCCTGCACCTTTATCCCTGTCTCCAGCCCTGTTGTATTGCTGTTGTGCTTTCCTTGGGTCTTCCATTGTCTCTGCAGGGCCCTCCGTTCCCCTGGGCTGGCTGCACTCAGCTCTTTTAAACTAGTCTGGGCTGGAATCAGATTTGGCTCTAGGGCACCTAGCCGGCCATTCCTTCTCACCCTCCCTAGAGAAGGAATTAACTCCTCAACCCCAACAGGGAACATGAATGGGGGAATGGAGTTACACATTATTCCTAAAAAAAGCACCAAAATTAATGCATTTTGCACCCCTTCCCTCCTCCGTGGGGCTCAGCACAGCAAAAGCAACAAATGCCTAACAGAACAGCCTCACATCCTGGTCAACACAGAGCAGACTGGGAAGGGAGTGTCCTCTGGGTGGCTGGACTTGGTGCTGGTGAAATATACCCATATGATCAATGGATTCACCACATAAGGGCCCTGTCCCCTCCCCCTCTGCCATACACACCCTGCCATTTCTTCCCCTGCTTTGCCCCCACCCCACAGCCTCACTGACCCCCCTGATCACCAATTCTCTCCCTCCTTACATTTTCTCTAACCTTTCCCACCCTTGTTCTCAACTCATGTAACCCCACCACTCTCTGCTGTGAGTCACTGCCCCCTCTCACCCCCACTACCCCACATGCTCAGGTCTCATTCCTCCCAGACACACTACCCTCGTCAAGCTGCGTAACCTGTCCCTTGCTCTCCCTGTAGCCTAGCACTCACTCAAGCTGGAATCCTGGACACCTTCCCGGAGCTAACAGCTGGAGAGGAAACCCATCATCTACTTCCCAGGTGAGCAAGAGGCGGGGTTACCCTGTGCAGCAGAGGTATTTCCCCTTCTGCCTTCCCCGCACTGGGAGGGCAGTGGCCTCTGAGGCAGTCTTGTATCCTCAAGCTTGTGGAGGGAGTGGTGTTGGCTTCCTGGAGTCTCCAAGGGATGGGGGGAAGGACTTGAGCTATCCTCAAGTGGGCCAACTGTTGCTCACAGGGTGCTGTGCCCTAGGACATCCCTGACACATGGCCCAAGGATCACAGGGACCAATGAGCTGGTGGCAACTGCAGACATGCCCCTCACGCTGCCATACACCTCCTATGCTGGGGGTGGGGGTGGGGAACACATCCCTTTCTGGGAAAGATTGAATTGTAATTTCACCACCGCCCCCTTGCTGCCCATTGCAGGGGGCACCAGCCTGCAGATCACAGCCTGTTTGCCATGCTCCACTTCCCCATGCTGGGGTCAGGCTGTGCAGCTCCCCTTCTGCTTTCTCCAGGGCTGTGCCAGCCACATGGGCACTGATCCCTCCAGATTGGGAGCCTCAGCCCAAACCCAGCTCCCGTTCTATGTGTCACTCCAGCCCCAGCTCATCCTGCCGTTCCCCATCTCCTCTCTCTCTCCATGCCCAACTGGCATCTTCAGTCTACCCCCACCCCCATCATGCTCCAGGCATTCTCACAGCTGTTTTCCACTGTATAGAAATAGCTATAAAAAGCCATGATTTATTTTCACCATGGAGCCCTGTGGTGTGTCAGTGGGGGCTGTGATTGGGAGGTGCTGTCTGGCACTGACAGTGAAGAGGGCCATGCATACCCTGGCACAGAAGTTGGAGGGAGGGAAGGGGCACTAGGTGCTGTGTTTGGGGTTGGGTCAATTGTTGTGTGTGTAGACCTGGGAAGTGGGCAGTGAGGTAGGGGGTGTCTGGGCTGTTCCCTTTCCTCCTGGAGGTCCCTGAGCCAATCTGTACTAGGATGGGGGAATGGTGCATGGCTCTGGGGACTGTGTCCTGGCATCACTCCCACCACTGGGCCCCAGAGCTGGAGGCTGCTCACTTTCCATACAGACTGGGCCAAGACCCCGCTGTCAGCAAAGCTCCTGGTGCTGCACCTAGGGTTCCCCCCAACTTCTCAAGCTTGGCCCCTCACCCCAAAAATGCCCCCTTGCTCACTCCCAAAGACGCCTCCGGTGATGCCCCTATCCACCCCCCAGCCAGCCTCCTCTGATGGCAGCACTGTCCCAGCCCTGCCCATGTCCACACCTTCCCCCCCAGTCTGGGCCTCTGGTGCCCTCTAGTGCTGCCATGCTTCAATAACACTGATTCCAGCCCAGCAGCTCTGCCTCCTATTACTTTATTCTCAAGGTCTGGATTTACAGTGTGTGGGGCGGCTGAGCCTGGGTGCTGCCCCTCCAGCTTTGGGGGAAGGGGATGGGCCTCTTTCCCTCTCTGAGCCTGCAGGCCCAGGAGCTGCGGGCTGGGAGCTGACAGCCTCCCCTACTGCCCCAATGGAAATGGAGGGATTTGTGGCTGCCATGGCTTCAGCTGCCCCAACCCAGGAAAGGGGCGCAGGATTTGGTGTGACTCCTGTCAAGGTGAGGTGCAATGCTCCCTCCTGCTTAGGTTGTGAGGAGCAGCGGTGGGGCTGGTTCTCCCTGAGAGGGAGGGGTTTGGGGGCTTGTGCTCAGGGCAAGTGGCCTCTCTGGGGAAGCTCAGTTGGGTGGGTGGGAGGAGTGGACCCAGCCACACACTCAGCTCCAAAGCTGGCCTGAGGTTTGGGAGTGAGGTCAGGCCCTACTCGGGAAGACCTGCCCAATCACAGGGGCAGGGTAAGAAAGAGTCTGGGAGTGGGGGCTCCACATGGGCTGTAGCTGAGGGGTGGGGCAAGCAGGACTCAGAGCAGGGCACAGAAGAACTTTTTCTCGCGGAATGGGTTCTCAGAGGTGGGCACAGGCGTGATGAGTGGGTCCTCGCAGGCATGAGCATCACAGTATGTCATCAGGTCAGCTGCTGCCTTGGATACCTGCAGGGAAGGGAGGGTTGAGAACGCTGCAGGGTGGGCGCAGCAGGAGGCACTGTAGGAAGTGGGTCATGAATACCAGCTGTGGGGTGAGCCCTCAGCTACTCCAGCCCTGGCCTCTCTCAGCAGGGGGCACTCTAAGGGGTGAGGCAGGAGTGCCAGGCTCCTGGCTACTCCAGCTGTGGAGCCTGGAGGTGGGTGAGTTGGGTGCCACAGTGGCAGTGAAGACACCACCCCAGTCCCCACCTTTATCCGGCACATGCTGGCTTCAATCTTGAGCTGCTCCACCATCTTGCGGGCCTGCCCAATGCTCATGGTACTGTTGACGGGGGTTTCGCCCTTCATGGGGACCCTGGAGAGGGAGAGCAGAGGTAGGGATCAGCACGGGCAAGGGTGAAGGGGCAGCTGGGGGCCCATATCTTGGAGCCTCCTGACCAATGGACTGAGGACAGACCTCTAAACAACCACCCCTGCCCCTCAGTTTCTTTGCACCACCACTGGCCGCTGGTAAGAGGGGACACCAAGCTTTCTGCTGTGGGCCATTTCTTATCAATGTATAATGGCAGCACTGGTCTTATGGGGGTGGCTGGAACTGAGCTTACCAACCCCCTCCCCAGCTCCTGGGCCCAGCTTCCCTGATTGTCACACTTTCTCCTGGCCCAGACCCTCTATCCCTGACTCTGGCTCTCTAGTGTTCCCCCTATAACCCAGAACTCCCAGCTGTATGGGGCCTCTGTATCCCCACTGTTGGCTGCCGAGGAACACCTGGCCCTTTGTTAGAGCTTGTCTTGACATCCCAGCCATCCCTAGGTGGAGCTCAGTCCCCTTGGGCAGGGCATTTGGGAGGGGATTATGGGGAAGAGCCTGCTTGCCCCTGGCTAGAGGCATTGTCCTATCTTATAAGTACATTAGTTGCCCCCTCTTGAGGTTCAGGGAGGCAGTAGATGCAGAATGGACTCTCCTGCCTGCTAGTCACTCAACTCTGGGAGCTCTAACTGGGCTCGGTGGGGATTGTGTCAGTCCCAGGGAAAGGGGAGTGAATGGGAACATCCCTTCCCATTCTCTCCCCAGGTTCTGGCACAAGGAGGCCTGTGCTCGATTGTCTCTCTGTGGGACTGAGACACCAGAGCCCCAAATTTCAGGCTGGCCTGAGCACCTGGCTGGGATACAGGACTTGCAGGGGGATGACCCTTCTCTGAAGTCCCCCTCCCAGCTCTAACTCATTTCTGAACCCTGCTGCTCCTCGCTGAGTCCCTTTTCCCCAGCACCCACTGCCCCTGGTACAGTGCTGGGCGCAAGTGTGTGCTTACCAGCCCAGCCCTGTGTGCAGACAAAGGGGCTTTCCCTCAGACAGCATGGCAGCTGCCTCCCCCAGCCCACCCCTTGGCCTGGCCCAGGCTGCACACACCAGTGCATTTTTCCTCAGCCCCCAACAGCTGCATCCTTTTGATCCCACCCTCTCTCTCAGGAATATGCTTTGGGGAAACCCTCTCCTGGCCCCCCTTCCTGCTGCCCACATGGGAGCAGCACGGATTGGGGCCCATCCAGTCTCACCTGCACCCTGCCAATGCAACAGCAAAATTTGGTGCCCACCCCGCATCCAGGCTGGCTGCCCCTCTGGGGCTGGGTATGCCCCAGGGGCTGGCCAGGGCATCCCTGTGCACTGACCTTTGATGGTCGCTGCTGGAGAGATGCAGGGATGGGCTCCACTGTGCGCCCAGGTGCCCCAAGCGCCCTGCAGACGGCTCTGCTCCTTCTGCCTCCTCCGGGATGCAGCTAATTCAATGCGCCCTGGTACCTTAAGGATGCTCTGACCCGCTCGATGCTGGGAGCGGACCATGCCTGCTGCAGGGGTGGGGAGAGCACGCCCGGCAGCGCCCGGCTGAGCGCTGGCTCCCTGCCCCGCCCCTGGGGCCCTGGTGCACAGCCACGGCAGGGCAGGCGGTAGGGAGCAAGTGGGCGCTAGTGGGGCATAGCACCCCAGGAAGGGGCCAGGCAGGGGCTGGGTTCTGGGCACCCCTGCGCAGGAGCTGGTGGTACAGGCCCGCAGTAACTGCAGTGAGGACCCGTCTCCCCACCATGCTCATTTGGAAATCTGACATCAGGGGCTATGCCGGACGGGACTGTCACTCTGCCGGCTTCTGACCCTTTCCCCAGGGTGCCTGGGCTGGGAAGGGGTGCCGGGCAGGCTGAGGGTCGCAGCCTCGGGTTTCGCACCTGAAAGCAGAGGGATAGCCCCATTCTAGGGCGGGGAAAACTGAGGCACGGAGAGGGGAACAGACACGCCCGAGACCTCGCGGTCTCTGCCAGGGCGGGGACTGAACCCAGGTGTCCTGGTTCCCACCCCACCCCCTTCTAATCACCCGTTCGAGCTGGGGACAGAACCCAGGGGTCCTGAAACCTCTTCCCTGCCATGTAGCTGGGGACGGGTGGGGGCAAGTAAACAGCTAGCCCCCCCCCAGCTCTGGCTGACTGGCCCCGGCGCCCTATGCCCTGATCCCTCGTACTGGAGCATGGTGTGGGGGGTCCAGGAGTGGACGGGTTCCCTGGGGGGAAGTAGATCTACTCGGTGAGAAGGGGACAGGGTGGGGGAGCCCAGCGAGCCCGGGTGGGTGCTGTGGAGGGAGGTCATGGCATGGGGGGTCTCGGGGAGGGAGGGCAGGTCGGGTGGGAGCCCAGCGAGCCTGGCAGGGTGTGTGGGGGGCGGGGCAGGTCTCGATCTCTGTCGGGGGCTGGAAGGGGCAGACCCGGGGGCAGGACACCCGGAATACGCTGGCGTGGGAGAGGTCCCTCCGCGGGGGCCCAAGGAGCGGGGGCGGGCCTGGCCCTGGGGGTAGGGAGGTGGGGGGAGCTGATCGGGCTCGCTCCGGAAACCAGGATCGCGTCGCCATAGAGACAGGGAAGGGCGCGCGTTTGATCAGTGACGGATAGTGCCTGCAGTGGGCGGGGCTTTTTGAGGCCCCGCCCCGCCGCCGCGGTATTTGTCTGCTCCGAATGCGAGATCCCCCCCACCCAGCTGGTCTAGTGCCCGGAAGAGGTGGAGCTGGTGGTGGCGGCGGAGGCCGGGCCCCGGAGGGAGCTGGACGGGACGGGACGGGTCGGGTCGGGTCGGGTCGGTGAGAGTGGTTTCCGCCGCGTGATCCTCGGGCCGGCTGGCTCCTGGTGCACCCCGCCCGGACCTGGAACGCGGTGCCTGCCCTGACCACCGACCCGCTGCCTAGGGCTGGAAGACGACCCAGGCGTCCTGGCTCCCAACCCCCTACTCTAGCCTTTAGAGCAGACCCGTGCGGGGCTGGGAGAGAGCCCAGGAGTCCTGACTCCTTGCCCTTCCTTCCTCTAATCATTAGACCCTTTCCCCTCCCAGGGCTGGGCGAGAACCCAGGGGCCTTGGCTCTTAGCTCCCCCCACACCCTCACTGGTCACTAGACCCTCCACCCCCTAAACTGGGACAGAACTCAGGAGTCCTGGCTCCCAGTGCCTCCCTGCTTTAACCCCTAGACCCCACTGGCTCTGAAGGTGGGTAAGTTTTTTAGTAGTGTTTGTCACATGTAGAAGCAGGAGTCTGAACTCCCATCCCTGTCCCCAAGCCTGCATTTGTGGGTGAGACTAGAATCCAGTCATTTGCTCTTCTTCCTGCCTGGTTTCCAAGCTGAGGGTAGGCTCCATTCACCCTCCTAACACATCCCTGTTCCCCTAGGCTGGAACAGAGTCCAGGAGTCCTGCTTTTCAGTCTAGACTCCGCCACATGGTTTCCATGCTTATCCCATTATCTGTGTCCTTTCCTCCTTAGATTGGCATGGCTCTGGTCTTTGGCCCCTGAGGCAAGGCTCCCTCCAGTGGTGACCAGTCCCAGAGCAGCCCTGCCACAAGCCCATTAGCAAGCACCTGCCCACCATGCCCTAGTGCCAGTGACTCCCCTGGGACCTTCTCCCATGGCTAGAGACAACTACTGGAAGGCCAAGCGGCGCAGATGGGCCAGCCAGCCAGCCTGCCCTGAGCCAGGACCTTTTCCCTGCATAGGAGTCCCACAGCCTGGGCCCTTTCCAGCTGGGTCAAGGGCCTTCTCCAGCAGCCTGCACCATTTTGCTTGAGCAGGCACTGCCACTCCATTCCCCCTTCCCAACACAGGAGCTGAGGGGTCCCCCTGCCACAGTCACTTGTGTGTGGCCTACCAGGGCCCCTGTGCCATGACCAGTAGCACGGGGCCCTTCCTGCAGTGGGCCCAGGAGGTGGCTGCGCTGCTGCTGCTGCGGGTGCGGCGCACAGTGCTACAGACAGCTATCCTGCTCTGTGTGCTCCTGCTGTTGCTCTGGGTCGCCGTCTTCCTTTATGGCAGCTTCTACTACTCCTACATGCCCACCGTCAGCTATGTCAGCCCAGTGCATTACCACTTCAGGTGAGTGGGGTGGCCTGGGGTGGACAGACCCCTCTCCTGGAGAGGACAGGCTGCCTAGGGAGGTTATGGGAATTCCTTTGCTGGAGGTTTTCAGAAGGAGGCTAGAAAGCTATCTGTCTTGAGTGGTTTAGACACAACAAATCCTGCATTTTGGCAGGGGGTTAGATTAGATGAGCCTTTAGTCTCTTCTAATCCTGTGACTCTGTGCACCACTTAAGCACTGCCCTGGGCCAGCTCTCCTGAGGTGGATCCCTCCAACCCACCACCACACACTTTCTGGGGCAATGGGTGCCTCTGAGCTGGGGCCTGTTCCCAAGAGCCAGGATCTGGACCGTTGACAGAGGCAGATTTGGGGGGTAGGTGAAGCAGGCGCACACCTAGGGCCCTGTTCACTGCTTTGCTTATCCCAAAAGCCGCATCTGCCTCTATCAGCAGCCGGAGGAGGAATTGACCTGGGGGTGGGGGGGACTGGGGCTGGCTGTGGGGGGTGGGACTGGCCACAAGGAGCTGAGTGTGTGGTGGGGAGGTCAGGGGCATGGAGGGCTGGCAGCGGGAGCTGGGGCCACAGGGGCCCTGTAGGGGGCTCTGCAATGGGCCTTTGCCTAGGGTCTTCAATTGCCCAAGGCTGCCTCTGGCTCTGGGGAGAGGGGTTTGAAGAGGTCTGCGGAGCTGGTGATTCCTGAGCATGACCCATTGCCTTGTGTCTCCCAGGACAGACTGTGGCTCACCAGGCCCTGATCTATGCTCCTTCCCTATTGCCAACATCTCCCTGGTCAAAAACAACCGGGACAGGGTAAGTGCCAATGGATATGAGATGGGCACTAGCTGTCAGCTGCCTGGACATTCTGGCCCCATGGGTATGATGCTGTGGGTATGATGCTGTTGTCTGAGGCCAGCTGTCAGCAACCTTGTGGGGTGGCAGATTTCCCTGCAGTGGTGGGGTTAGCAGACAGGCTCCCTGCTCTAGCTTTGATGTGCTCTCTTCACTGCTTTGGATTCTGGGAGGCTGTGGGGCCTCTAGGGTGGGTTAGGAGGGGCAGGCGTCACCCCTCTCTGCCCTTGCTATCCTGTAGGTGCTGATGTATGGGCAGCCCTACCGCATCTCCCTGGAGCTGGAGCTGCCTGAGTCGCCTGTGAACCAGGACCTGGGCATGTTCATGGTAGTGATATCCTGCTACACCAAGGGTGGGCGCATCATCTCCTCCTCCGCCAGATCAGTGAGTCCAGGGCCCATCCTTGCCTCCTCTGTGAGCCACCCACTCCCCCATTTCAGCGCCATGGACACCTACAATTCTGACCTCCCTGCCTCAGAGGGAGGGTTCAGGGAGGCTGAGGCAGGGTTCCTCATGCCAGCTACTCCACTCCATAGCCAGGGGCTGTGGTGACTCTTGGGGAAGTAGAGGAAAGGGAGCAGGCAGGCAGGACTCCTGGCTTCTATCCCCAGCTCTAGGAGGGAGTGGGGCCTCGTGGATTAGGCCTGGGAGCCAGGTTGCTGGATTCTACTCTGCACTGTGCCACTTCATGCCTTTGGGCATTTCCCTCCTGTCCTGTCCAGTGGGGCTGAAGCCCTGGGAGATGCTTGAGCAAGTGGCACATCCCTCCTGGCAGTGCCCCTAATGGCCCTGGGGAGCTGGTGGGAGGTGTTGGTGGCTGTGGGCTGGGCTGGGTTCAAGTTCCAGGCTAATGTTGGCTCTGCTCCCCCCAGACCATGCTGCATTACCGCTCTGGTCTGCTGCAGACCTTGGACACACTAGTCTTCGCTGGGCTCTTCTTCTTGGGCTTTGCTGAGCAGAAGCAGACGGTCGAGGTGGAGCTGTACTCGGACTACAGGGAGGACTCAGTAAGGCGGGGGGCAGGCCTGTCCTGCATTAGCTGTCTAGATTGCTGGGGATGGGCTGGCCAGGAGATGTCCTGGGTTCCTTGTACAGAGACCCTCCCTCCATTGCCAGTAATGGCTCCCCTCACTGTGTGTGTTGGGAGCATTGGGGGCACATGTGCCCCGGTGTCTGCGTAGGGCATGTGGGTACATACCCCACTCCCTGGGTTGGACTGAGGGAGGAGCAAAAGCAGACGTACACTCTGCTGTCCCAGTTGGCTAGCCTGGGGGTGTGGGTGACTGGGTGTCTGGGTCACATGGGAGGAGGATCACATGCCCTGGCTGGATGGTTGGCACAGAGGATGAGGATGGGTGCTGGCCTGGGCTGTTGGAGGTGGGGATCTTGTGATGGGCCCCCCCAGGACTCTGACCCTGCCTGTCCCCTCTAGTATGTCCCGACTGTTGGAGCCGTGATAGAAATCCAGACCAAGCGGATCCAGATCTATGGGGCACAGCTGCAGATCCATGCCCACTTCACGGGCCTGCGGTGAGGAAGGGAGATGCCACTGGGGGGAGGGGAAGGATTGTATCACATTGGGGGTAGGTCCTTGTACTAGGGGGCTTTGGTGGGCTCAGATCAGCAGCCCCACCAGTGCTTCCTGTACTCTGGCCCCATGGGTGAATTATGGGAGGGGCCTGTGCCTGGGTGAGGGGAGAGTGGATCCAGGCTGCAGGCCCCCAGTTCTCAGGCTCCACCCCTTCTTGCCTCAGGTACCTGCTCTACAATTTCCCAGTGACCTCGGCCATCCTGGGCGTGGCCAGTAACTTCACCTTCCTCAGCGTCATAGTCCTCTTCAGCTACCTGCAGTGGATCTGGGGTAGTGTGTGGCCCCGTGAGCCTCTTGCAGTACAGGTGAGAGGGGGACTTTGTGGGTGGGGCAGTAGAGGGATGGGATTCCACAGACAGTGTGGGGCAGGAAGGGAGGACACCCCTCTGGGCAGTGTGGAGCAGGGGATGTACCTGTGACCTGTTCATGCCTGGGTTAGCCACCTGACAATGCCGAAGTAGAACAGGCTGCAAAAGGAGCAAATTCTCCCAGCACTTATTGGTGACACTGAAATCAGACTTCCCAACTAGCAAACAGACAATGCTCCTGACTCCTCCCCATTGGTTATCAAGAAGACAAAACAAAATATAAACAGCCGCCTTTACTCCATTTCATCCTCTGCCCCCTGCAACCTCCCAATTAGCTGCTGGGTCTAGTAAAGAGATGAGTTACTTAAAACTCTGTGCTCTTTACCAAAAGGGTTCTCCTGACCCCAAAGGATCAGCCACATTACCAGATCAGTATAAGTTTGGATCTCAATCAAAATATCATGCTGCCAGCCAATCCTTTTGTAACTAAAACGAAAAGTTTATTTTAGAAGGAAAGAAACAATAAGGGAACTGTTAAAAGATTAAAGCAATCACATATATACAAATGATTTGAAAGTCCACATACATCAGGTTCTTAGTAGAATTTGGAGTTTGCAGGCTCACATAATCCCTCTGGAGTACATCCAGTACCTGGATGGGTCTCAGTCCTTTGTTTCACATCTTCAGTTGTTAGAAATCCAGTTCAAAGGAATGAAGACCAAATAGTCCATGAATATTGTTCTAATTCTCCCATGAGAATTAGCAGAGTGATTCCATGCTGGTGCTGGGATCTCAATCTTGTGATCCAAACTTTCCCTGAGAAGCTTGGATGGATGTGAGATAAAAGGATTATGCGCCAAGCTTCCTTTACAGATGTAGCAAGGTGGGCTTTGATGACAGCGATGCTGATGGTTGACCTTTACTCAGTGGGTTCTTCAGACAATCCAGTCAGCAATAATCATCCAAGTTTTTAGGATAGTTCACAGATGGTTTCTTGAGTGGAAAAGAGAAACATATATTGTCCTTTGAGGTAAAACCTTCACCTTCTAGACACACCCAGATAATTAGCTGCATTAGCACAGTTAAGACAGTTCTTAGATTGTTACATTAAAGGTTCATATGATGATAATATTCCCTTTAGACCTCTTCACCAAATAGAACAGAAGACAGGAAAACAGTTTACCTACCTTGCTAACCTCTAACAAAATAGATGTAAACATCATCAAATAACTACCAACAATACGCTCATATATCAAAGCTCTAGTCTACTTGGAAGGAATGACCCTCATTACTGTTGTTTCCCTATAACATGCTTGTCCAACTTGCGGCCTGTGGCTGGACTCTGGCCCACCAAGGGCTGGTATCGGGCCCATGGACCACTGTGCTGCTTCCTGGGAGTTGGGGTGTGCCCAGGCCTTTTTTAATTCTCCTGTCTTGTGGCCCCAGGGTGGGAGACTGGGCCAGGGCTGGATCCAGCCCTTTTAAGACTGGTAAGGATCAAGTGCAGGTTGTGGCCTAGGCAGGGAGGAAGCGGGGGAGATGGCGCAGGGTGGTGGAGGCCAGGATTGAGCCCCAGGAGGCAGCATGATGCCATGGGAGTCAGGATTGGGCGCTGGGAGGTGGCGCGGGGCTGTGGGGGGCCCCACAGGGGCCAGATTGCAGGGCGCAGGGCTGCAGGGAGGCTGTGAGGGTGGGGATTGGGCCCTGGGAGGCAGTGTGGGTCTGCAGGGAGGGGTAGTGCAAGGCTGGGATCTGGCCCGGGGGATGGTGTAAGGATGGGTGCAGGGCTAGGTAAGTGGGGGGGATTTGGGCCAGGGGAATGGCATGGGGCCAGGATCAAGGTGGGGGAGTGACGGTGTGGATGGGGAAGATGCTGCAGGGCAGCGCTGGACTCTGGGTCTGGCCTGGGGATGGGATCGGGTCCAGGGGAGATGCAATGTGGGGCTGGGAAAGGGTTTGGGGGTTGATGTGGGGTTGGATGGAGGTGCGGGGCTGAGGAATGGGGATGATGGCGGCCCAAGGTGGGGGCAGCACGAGGCCAGGTTTGGGGCAGAGGGTGGCTCAGGGCAGGGAAGCCGACATAGGGGGAAGGTTTGGGGAGCTGACCCAGTTCAGGGCCAGGGGGGATCAGGAGCCAGTGAGGTGGGGGGGGGGGGGGAAGGAAACGGGTTTCACCACCCAGCAGCACTGCTCCCTGCCACCCCACCCGTGTCCTGTCAGGCTCCCCTACCACCCCACACATCCTTATCCTGCCCCTGTTCCCCGCACTCTGCCTTGCTACCCCTGTGCTTCCTGTGTTCCCCACGCTCTGCCTTAGTGCCCTTGCCTTATCTAGCCAACATTTGTGCCCTGGCCCCCTGAGTGAGGAAAGATTTGAAATGTGGCCCCGCATGGAAAAAGGTTGGACACCCCAGCCCTATAATATATCTTTAAAGGTCAGATTTGGGCCACACATTTGCAAAGTTGCTTGGCCTTTCTGGGCCTCATGTAACCATTTCCCAGGCAAATGACGGGGCAAGGAGTGGGGGTCTGTGCAGCAGGATCGAGGGGATGGTGCTGGGGAGTTGGAGCAGGGGGCTGTACCCCTCCATGCTGTAATGGGTATGAGGCTGTGGCAGTGGGGGGGTGACATGAATGTAGACTGAGCCTTTCTTGGTTCTTCTGTCCTCTCCCTGGGCCTGGCTCTGCCCTCTAGGTGAACACACAGGATGGAAGCATGCAGCAGCGGCGGGAGGAGGCACGACGGCGCATGGCCACCCCTAAGCCAGGTATAGGATGTGTTGGGGGGTTCCTATTGTCTATTGCTGGGTGCCGGGGGACCTGTCGCCCTTAGCCTGGGTGGGCTGACGCTGACCAGGTCCAGTCCCCTTCCCTGACATTCTCTGTCCTGAAGCAGCAGACCAAGAGGAGGGAGAAGAGCTGGCCACGCTACAGCCTGAGGTCATGGGGCTGGGCGAGAGCGGCCAGGAGAGGACTCCCCAGGCCACAGGTACTGACAATTCTCTTCCAGTGTGGTCTGGGGTGGGGGCAGGACCCATGAACCTGAGGCGGGGCTGTTCCTTTCTCTCTGAGGTGGGGCAGGGGCAGGGAGGCAGGACAGTTGTATTAATTTAGATTAAATAAATGGGTCCAAAGAGGCAAAGGTGTTAACGTGGCCCTATCACTGCTTGGCATTAAACGCTGTGACCCAAGGCTTGGGTTGGCATATGGAGACCTCAGCCATTGCAGCTCTCCTGTAACCCTTCATTGACCAGAGAGTGGGAGGGTTTGGAATGGGAAGTGTGAAGTCAGGGTTGTGTTGTAAAGGCACCCCTTGTTTTCTCTTTCTCTACCAGAGAGAGGGTTTTAAATCCTCCCCTATCCCCCCCGCACACATCAGTCCCCCCCTCTTCTCCGTCTTTGCCATGGTGTTGGATGGCAGTAAGTGTCCTCCAGGAAAAGACAGATCAGTACTTGAATCTGGAGCTCTTGCTGCTGCTAAATCCCCTCCTGTCTCCTAGAAGAAAATCCATACACAACAGGGGAGAGAAAGGGGACAGCAAATGCCCCTTCCACCTCTGGTGCTGATCCTCACCTGTCGTCTACTGCTGGGAAACACAGGCACAGCCACCCGCTCCTGTCAGCTATTCTGAGGCCTGGCAAATTCGTACCAGTGTTGGGCTGTTTGGGGTAGTGCTTGTCTCTGTGGTCACAGTCTTACAGCGGTGTTGGAGACTCTGCAGTCGTGGCCAGCTAAGCCAGACTCTCATTAGACAGAAAGGGACAGGAGAGAAAAGGAGGTAAAAAGACCTGGGAGAAAATGGGTTCAGACCCTCAAGCACTGGGTTGCGGTGGTCCCTGCTGCTGCTGCCAAAAGACTGGAATGTGTTGCTCAAAGATGTCATTGTTGGGTTGTGGGCATACATGATTTTTTTTTCAACTGGGTCTTGAGGGGAAAAAAAGTTTGAAAACCACTGATCTAGATCCCTCTCTCTGGGCCAATCTGGTTAGGGCATCTCACAGGATCAGGTCAAAGGCCCAATGGTGTCAGGATAGATCTGGGACTCCCAGGAAACAGTGAGGTGGCAGCCATGATGGAAGAGGAGGAAGGTGGGAGCATCGCCAGTGTCCATCTCCAACATTTTTTTTCCCCCCCAGTCTCTTCCTGAGGACTCCAGAAGCCAACAGTGGTACAGCCCATCCCCCTACCTTTTGGTTTACCAATCAACCCTAATTTCCTGATATGCTAATTTTGGCTGGGTGACTCTTGGTTCCATGCTTGGGTTTCAGGCATGATTTTCATGCTGAGCTTGAGTCGTGTCAGTAGGTCTCCTTGGCACAACTCATTGAGTTTGCCTTCCTGGTGCCCTTTCCTGGACTGGGTTACTGCTATCGAGGGGGGCTGGTTTATAAACTTGTATTTCATTTCCAAGGAGGGTCTGGCAGAAGGCCCAGTCACTGCTGTAGGGCTCTTGAAGCCCCCCAGGGGGGGAACTGAGCCTCTGCTAGTGCTGCCTATTGGCTACACTCTGGGCGGATCGGAGGGCAAGGCCCTGTGACCTGGCCTGTCTTGCTGCTTTGTCCATGCCCCTGCCTCTGACTTATCCTTCTCCTTCCTCCACAGCTTCCCCCCGACAGCTACCAGGCCAGTCTCTGGAGACGATTGGCCCTGTGGGAGACGTGGCCCAGGCTAAGGAGATGGATCTGAGTGAAGGTGGGTAATGTGATTTCCAGGCCCCTCACCCCAAACAGGGGATAGAACCCAGGTGTCCTGACCCTGAGCCCCCTGCTCTAACCAGTTACCCCCTCCTTTCCCACTGAGGTGTGGCCTAAGGTTCCAGCAGCCAACAGGACCCCTCTGTACCCAGGCAGGAAGCTAGAACCTCCTGTGCCTTAGGCCGGGGGGGGGGGGTAATGCCACCAGAAACAGCTTTGTCTGCATGGTGGGCTGTCCCTGCACTAGGCTGGGGGCTGGGGTTTGTCTCCTATGGGCTGATGAATACACAGATGGGCTGGCCCCTTATGGTAGGGATGTGTCTGCTGCGTCCTGCAAGCCCCCTGCGGCTTCCTTTCCCTGGAGCCTATGACAATCCCTCCCCCAGGGTTTCCACCTGTCATTTTGCCCCCGGCCCACCCCTTGTCTTGTTTTTCAGGGGTCTCTAACTGTCTCCCCCTCCTCCTGCAGAGACAGAGTTTGAATCAGTGGACGAGTCCTCCCTGCTCACAGATGCCAACTACCCGCCCCCTGCAGAGGCACCCCACATGCTACCACAGCTGGGAGAGGGGGCTGAGATCCGTCAGAGACATGTCTGCTCCAGCTCCTGAGGGTGCCATGTGTGTCCCTGCCTCCCAAAAAGCCCATGCTGGCCTTGCTCCCTGGGCTCCCAGCTCATGTTTACGTTCCAGCTGCCCACCCCCTCAGTTGGAACTGCTGTAACTTAATAAACAACCTGCAAACGGAGCCTGGTTGCTGGGAGATCATGGCACAAAAGGGGGTGGGTCGTGGGCAGGCACAGATGTTGGGGTGTGGGGTCTGGGTGTGGTGCGACAATGCTGGGGGCTTCTCCATGGAGGTGAGTGTGCGCGCCTGTAGTGAAGGAGCTGAGATGAATTGTACGGTCTACTACCTCCTTCCTTCAGGACAAGCTGGGGTGGGGGGCCCTTGACCCCCTTCTCCCAAGCAGGGGGGCTCTAGTGACCTCCAACTCCCCCATTCTCTCCACAGCCACACCCCTTTGTCTGCTGTGACAGAGCCTGGGCCAGTGAAGCCAGAGGGCAAGGCATGCCCTCACCCTGCTGAGCTGAGCTTAGTGCAGCCGGGAAGTGGTGTCAGCGCTCCTGCCTGGCTCAGTGGATGTCTGCATTCCAGAGGGCTCAGTAACTGGAGCTGGATTCCAGGGAGGGCGGGAAGCCCGGCAGCCAAGCTGGCTGCTCCTGGCATGCAGCTACCTTCACCTGCCTCCCACAGTTGTGGGCACCTGCCAGCTGCAGTGAGTGATCCATGGTCCTGAGCCCAGCGTATGCATCCAACCCCCCACTGACCCACAGGCTCCCTGAAACCTTTGCCCTCTTGCTAGGATGGGAAGAGAACAGTGTAGCTGCCAGACTGCCTCTTCTAGCAGAGGGTGCCATAAGGAGTGAGGCAAGAAAGCCAGCTGTGGGGGCTCTCAGCTATTTTAGCCCCCATCAAAGAGTGCGGGGAGGGGAGAGACTCATGGCTATTTTGGCCCCCCAGTAGAGGGTCTTGTAGGCAATGGGGCAGGAGCTCTGTTTGTGGGGGTGCTCCCCTTTGTTAAAATCTATCCCTGCAGGGTTTGTGGTGGGAGCTCAGTAGCTGGGGATGGGGGCTGTAACGGTGCCTTCCCGGGGGGGAACTGCACCTGTTTGTCTCCTGTCCCTGGGTGTGGGGGCTGCCTGTGGGTCCAGTTCCCCCAAGCCCAGCTGTGTTCTGGGGGCAGTGTAGGAAACAGGCTCCTACCCTACCTCCCCCTTCCTGCATCCAAATCAGCTGTGAGCTTCTGGCTACCTCCCCCTGCCACCCACCCACACCCAAGACTGCTTTGCCTGCACCCATGCACACCCACCTCTTAGGCCTGCAGGCTTTAAGGAGTAGCTTCTCTGAGAAGTTCCTGCCCCTACAGAGAGATGGGTGGCAAAGCTGGAGGGCATGGAGTGAGATGGACAAGAAGAGCTCTGGGTCGTTGCCAGGGGGGCAGCCCCCCCCTCCACAAAAGGTGTAGAGGAGCCTTCACTGCCCTCAGCTCAAGGCAATTGTGGCCGGGTGGATCCGGGCCTAGCAAAAGGAGGCTGACGATTGCCCTGGCTGTGGCTGCTCCCTCACACGTGTGTGGCCGTTGCTGCCCTAGAACTTCCCAGCCTGCCTCCAGACTCCTACTGGGTCATGGCCCAGCCTCCCTTGCTGCCTGTGGGGCAGCCTGCCCTGTGGGTGGCCCCAGCCTGGCTGCTGCTGGTTGGCCCGTTGTAGCGGAGGGAGCAGGGGGTGCAGTTTCCCATCTTGCTGTGGTGAGTTCATCCCTCTAGGCTGTGGGGGGTGTGGGAACCTGTCCCCTTGTCTCTTTCAAGGGAGGGCTGCAGGCCCCTTTGTAAATGTGATGGGGGTCCCTAAACCCAGTGTGGCACTGCTGGGAATGTTCTCCCTGCCCAGCTGAGGGGTGGATGGGGCTGGGCACTCGTTAATGGCCCAGCTTGTCCACTGATTGGAGGTGAGACTGTGTGACATAACTTGACAGCTGGCTCAGCCCAGTAACAGCAGGGAGCTGTAGGAAGGGGCAGGCTGGCTCTGCTCCCAGCTGCTGCTGAGGTAGGTGCAAGAGCCCCTAGCAGCTGTTGGGGATCCTGACCCAAGTCAGGTCACATCCTCTGCGATTGGCCTGAGCCAGGACCGTAGTTTTTCTCTCCCTTCCCCAAGCTTTGCTAATGTTATGTACCCTACACTTCTCCAGTCACCAGCCAGGCCCTTGGAGCCTTGCTTAGCTCTTGGTCTCAGTGCCATTCTGTGGCAGAGTCCCACGGGCTAATGACATGTGTGACCATCCATCAGCTCAGGGTTTGCCACCTGAGAGTCAGGGAGGGTCCCTGTGTTAAGAGATGGAGAAGAGAAGGTCATCATCTCCCTTCTCCAACTCAATCACTGTTGTAACACCTTTGCTGCCTCCTCCTATTAATTGTGGGGGCACATAGAACACAGGCCATGGGGGAGAAAGAGGGCAATAGGGTGCGCACAGCCCCAGGCATGGGAGGAAAAGGGCAGGGGTCAATGAGTGGATGTTAGGCATGGGGGTTTGTATGTCTGGGGGAGTGAGGGACCTATGAACACCTCCCCTGTCTGTCTCCCCCTGCACAAGATATGTTTGTGCCCCCCAGCACCTGCAGTCCTGCTGTGGCTTGAGTGCTATATTGGTAATAAATTTGGTTGGAAACAAGTGTGAACTCCGCACTAATGAAGGTCAGCTTTGAATTGCTGGTGGCATTGCCTGGCGCTTCCCTGTGATGCGGGACAGATGTGCCAGGGCACGGTGTGCTCCCTGCCCACAAAAGGTTAGGGCTGAGCCTCCACTGGCATGCAGGAGACAGGTCCTCCTGGGTGACCTTGGGCAAGGCAGGAGCTCTCTGCCTCAGTTTCTCATCAAACACTCTGAGATGTGCCGGATAAGAGTTAGGTGTGACTGGATTGGGATTACGGCATCCATAGGAGGGTTTGTGCCGGTACAATTAGAGCGGTGTAAAATTGCTCCCAACACCATTCTAGCAGGAGAGCAGCCAGCAACTGCTTGCAGCACCAGCGTGTGTTTTAAACAAATGCCTTTTTGTCTTGTCTGCCCCCTCCTCAAGCAGGGGCTGTCATTCTGGGTTTGTACAGCACCTGGCACAGGGGTTGTGTCTTTACTAGGGCTGTGCCTTTACAGGCTGAGCTTCTGTGTGGACAAGCTACTGGGAAGCTCCCCTTGTTTGGCATAACTTGTATATAGACCAGGGATGTCTTGCATATGTCTTCAGCAGTGAGTGATCCCCGAATGGGTCCTGCTGTGTCAGCACAAACCAAGTAACAGTAACCCTACACAAAGTAAAGAGCAAGGCAGCTTGGGTTTACATTACAATGGTCACCGGGCAGTGCTAATGATGTTTCTCCCAGCTGTCCAGCCTCTAACAAGTGAACACAAACTGCTGGAGAAACCTCAGTTAAAGAGATCCTTTGGGTGCAAAATTGGCTTCTCTCAACAGCTGCTTCTGGCTTGGAGTGAGGGGGCTTTTCATAGAAGGGAGCCCTTGCTCTGTAGGGAGATGCATCTGCCTCTAGCATGGTGCAAGAGGGTTGTTTATGCAAGACTCCTTGGCTTGGTTCTGAAATGCAGCCACCTCTAGGGTGGGGTGTGGGGGCTCCAATATTGCAACATTTTTTGTTTTGTGATTTGGGGGTCTGACTCATGTGTTTGTCACAGTTTGGAGTTTCCTCCACCTCACTCACTCTGCATTAAACCAGATTTGGCTGCCGTCACATGACTTGGTAGAGTCTTAAAGGCACGCCATGCTCAGTATCCTGGCAATAACTTGGATTCAGGTCATCCTTCCAGACAGGAAGTTGTCACTTTTAAGCCAGTGCAAATTTAAGATGAGGCCCATGGCTTGGAGGACCCAAGACCCTAATATGGGAACCACTCCCTCCCCACCCACTCCAGCTGCTAATAATAATAATTAATAATAATCCCACTTGGACACCTGAGAACCAGCAGGGAACCCCCAGATCTGCCACAAGCCAGACCACTCCTGGAGCAGCCATGGCCTTAAGCAGGATCCAGGTTTTCCCCAGGAACTGAGAAGCTGCCGTTGGCACAAGATGCATTGTGTGGCTGTGTGGGCAAAGCCCCCCATCCATTCCTATGCCCTTTGCTCAGTATGAGTCACCTAGGCCGCACAGTGCAGGGCTGGGTCCCGCCATGGCTGCTGTGTGCAGTGCTGCCAGGGGCTGAGGTCCAGGGAAGAGACTGTCACTTCCCGTCCTTCCCTGAGCTCCTGGATGCTGGGGTTGGAGGGCGAGTCAGCACTGTCTGTAACGGGTGGCTGGCTCCACCAGCCGCTTGTCCCAACCCCAGCTGGTGGCTGGGATGAATGGAGCCTTGTCTCCATAGTAAAGAGGGTGAATCTCAGTCTCAGACACTCATCCTAGGTCAGAGTGAGTCAGTGGCAGAGAATAGAAGCCACAGGTCCAGCCCTTTCCCCATCCTCTAACGCAGTGGTTTGCATCCACTATGTCGGGGCACATTACTGTGTCACCACACTGTGTTTTTCTGCGATAGACTAACACGGCAGTAAGCGTGGCTCAGAGAGCAGGGGAGAGGACTGGATTTGCCCTGGAGGGAGTAGGCTAGTGTGTCCTGTAGAGTCGCAATGTGCTCCCAAGTGTGTTGTGACCCCCAAAAAGATTGAGAACCACTGCTCTAACGCACGAGGACCCACCAGAGGCTGGGATAGAACCCAGGAGCCCTGGCTCCCAGGTGCCCCCACCCTCACTTCCAGAGTTGAAGCTTGAACCCAGGGGTGCTGATTCCCAGCCCTCCCCCAGCTCTAGCCCATTAGATCCCAGTCCCCTCCCAGCACTGGGAGAGCACCCAGGTCAGACTGTCATCTTTGATTTAACCACTAGCCCCCATTCCCCTCCCACAGCCGAGGCTAGCACCCTGGGGGGCCTGGCTCCCAGCCTTCTCCCCGTGCTCTGAATGGAGGCAGGCTCGGTAACTGGGGCCTGTCTGGTTCCTGACAGCCGGGCCGGGGCAGGGCAGGAAGAGTCTGTCGGGAACAGATACCTGTGGCCGGACAGCGTCCCATTGTCCATCCTGCCGGGCCGTCCGACAGCGCCCGGGAGTGACTCCGTGGGCTGGGCGGGGTAGGAGAGCTGGAAGCCCCATCCCGGCCCCAGCAACCGGGAGGGAACGAGATGTCCTTATAAGGCAGAGTTTTATTTTCTTTGTAGCCACCTGCAGCTCCCCCCGCCTCCGCATTCAGGAGCCCCCGGGGGTCCTCCGCCCCCTGGCAGCTCCAGCGGGGCCGGGCCTGGACAGGGCCGGCTGTGGGGGCGGGAGATGAGCTCAGCTCCCGGGAAGGATAAAGCTCCGCGGCGCTGCTGGAGTGGCACAGACCAGACGGTACAGGGGACCCAGAGACCAAGCGGGCCGAGCCGGGGACCCAAGCGCCGAGCACCCCAGAGCCCCGATCCTCCAGCGCCGAGCACCCAGAGCTCAGTGATCAGCGGTCGGTCCTCTCCATCTGCAGACATCAGGTAAGAGAGGCTGGGGAGCCCCCATCCCATCTCCAGGGCGCTGGGACGCCTGCCTGGCCATCGGCCCTGATAGCCTCCCGGTGTCTCTCGTGAGGGTCCCTGCATTGGGGCAGCCAGCCCCCTTCTGTTTGCCTGGGAAAGGGAGAGTTTTACTCTATGGATAGATGGCTTTTCAGTTCCAGCCCCATTAGTGGGGGAGCCAGGACTCCTGGGTTCTGCCCCCAGCTCTGGGAGTGAGAGCGCTGATGGTGCAGTGGGTGTCAGGACCCTTTGGGTCTGTTCCCAGCTCCGCCACTGACTGGCAGTTTGTGTGAGTTCCTTCCTATCTGTGCCTCAGTTTCCTCTTGTGTGATGCTGGTACAGGGACCTTGCCCTGGCTCCCGCTCCTTGGGATCATCTTGAAGAGGGGCAGAAGAGGGGCAGAGTGCTCTGATGGGGGAATCCTATCCTCCCCCCCCCAGTACATGTAACTTCATCCCACCTCAGCCACTCACCTTTGTCCTCTCTTCCTTTCCCCCACAGGAACCATGACCTTCCTCCTGGGAATCTCAGCCCCAATCTTCGTGGCTGCCTGCATCCTGATCCTGTGCCCAAGGGGAGCGCCAACAAGCATGGGAGGCTCTCTACCCCGTCCCCCAAAGGGCCAGAGCCATTGGCCTTGGCTCCACCCCCAGGAAAGGAGCTCCTTTGCTTCCCCCACACCGTGGGATGACTCGGGGATGGACTATTACAGCTATGAGGACCCCTCCATGACAGATACTACAGAGATACCCGGCTCCCAGCACCCACCCCATCAGCTTTGTGATTACCACCATTGCCGCCACTTGCAGCCAGCCTGCACAGAGCTCAGCAGGGAGACAGGCTGCATGTGCCCGGGGGTAACTGGCCCAGATGTGCCCCCGGAGCCACCTCAGCTGGGGGCAGTGCATGTCACTGAGTTTGGGGCCACCCTGCACTGGTGTGCCCCCTCCTCCACAGTCTCGGAGTACCAGCTGATGTACCAGGCTGATGGGGGCCCCCCCACTGTTGGCCCTGTCTTCAACAGCACCTTCCGGATGGGAGTGCTTGGGGAACTGCACCCCAGCACCTCCTACCTTGTGTGTATCATGGCAGCCAACCAGGCTGGGACCAGCCCTACTGACAATGGGAGTCGGGCGCATGGACCATGCCGCAACATCCGCACCCTGGCCCCCCAGCTCCCCTATGCATATGTGGCAGCAGGAGTGGCGGCCATGTTGGTCCTGGTGGTGGTGATTGCACTGGCCTGGCATTTTGGCCTGCGCTCGAAGAAACGGCAGTTCCATGGCTCCCAGGACAATATCCTGGATGCAGAGGTGGGGCCAGGTGGGGTGGCCAATGGCTCGTACCGGGGCGAGGAGCAGCTGTAGGGGATCCCTCAACCTTCAGCCACCAGACACAGACACTGTTGGCCTGGACCACAGAGCCAGCCTCATGGACTGTCCCCTGCGGTGGAGAGCAGGGCTGGTGGAGAAAGGGCGTAAATGGGGGGCACCACCTGACCCACTCAGGGCACGATGCCCTCCCCCATGCCACGTGGGATGAGGCCTCTCTGGTCTTCCTGCCCGCTGGACTTTTATTTATTTATTTATTTATCTATTTATATAGTGCAATGGGTGGGTGATGACAGTGGGTGCCCTGAAGCATTGAGGGCTGTGGGGAAGCCCTAGGAGTGGGTGTTGGGAGCCATGTATGGCAGCTGGTGTTATTTATTCTGGGTAATGGTCCCACAGGTGAACAGCCTGCTCCATACCACCTGTGTTGGCTCCAATGAGGGGGAGGGGTTGTCGCCTAACTGCACACTGTGCCCACCTTCCCCCCATAGCTCAGAGGGCGACGTGGGGGTCATGCCATGCAGGGGAGCCATGGAGGGGGCTGGTGACCATGTGGGGAGGCCAGGGGTGGTTCTGTGATGCTGGCAATGTGAGCTTATAGATGTTAATGAATTGTACGTGAATAAAGCCCAGAAGCAATTCCTGGCCAGGGTTTGTCTTTCTCCTTCAGCTCATCTGTGTTGGTTGGAACAGTGAATCATTGTGGAGCCCCCCATGAGGGCTCTTCCCCATATTCCTGGACATGCTGTCTGACCCAAGCTGTGCTGGACTTCCCGCTCACAGCCGCGCCCAGCAGCATCACAAGATTCTTGAACTGCAGCCTGGAAAACATGATCAATCCCAGATGTGCATGAGAGGGTCCAACCCAGGCGGCGAGGGGAACGACACACAGCCTCCACCCTCCTGGCTCTGGGGATGGTCTAGCTCCATGCCCTGACTGCTGGGGAAGCCATGGTGCCTGTTGTATAGCGTCCTTATATCCAAAAAGATGTTAGAAATAGACATACCACAAGAAGCCCAAAATGTGTGGCTTTATTCAGACAGAAGTAACAAGATATGAGAACCAGCCAGACTGGTTCTACCCACCATCTATTTCTATGGCAACTCAATACACTACCATGCCCCACCAGCTATGTGAGGGGCAGCCCAGCCCAGCTGGAGTGTGTTGAGAATGGCTCTGGAGGCCCCAGGCAGGAGGAAGTGTTAGGGAAAAGTTCAGTTTTGCTGCACCAGGCCCCAAGGCTGAAGGCATGGCCTTGGCACCATCTGCAGGGTACCCCAGTGCCAAGGGACCAGACTGGACAAGGAAATGGGGTGATGTCTCCTTCTAGGCCAGCCCTCCTCTGGATGCATTTTGGGCCCAACTGTGCTGAAGCTGGAAGGAGCCTGGGAGTGGATCAGCACTGAGTTGGTGGGGAGGGGAGGAAAGGGGTTGCTCCAGTAGTTCTGGGATGTGACCATTCCTGACATAGGTTGTGTAACCTGGGGAGACGTTACAAGCCCCAACACAGGAAACTGTGGGTATGGGATGCAATGTAATAATGGCGCCAGCTCACACCCACTTCCCTTCCTGGCAGTTGTTTGCACACGCACGCAGGCACCCAGAGTAATACGTGGCCACCCAGACCTGCACATAGAAACACGCAGAGAATCAACGTGACACCCAGATGCGCCAAATGCTACCCATAGGGATGTGCAGACACAGTGTGCTAATGGGCCAAATCCCAGCCCTTTCCCTTCCTGGCCCCTTGCTGCCAAATTGTGTTACTCACCCAGTGCACACACTCTTCACATGTGCTCCAGGCCTGGTTTTCTGTGATCTCACCATCCTGGCTGCAGGGCGCTGGAAGCCTGGTCTCAAGGTGGCAGTGAGCCCAGCTCTGAGTCACTTACCTGCCAGATGCTGAGCACCCCTGAGCTGGTGTGGATCCCCAGCACCACTCTGACTCAAACTCACCTGCAGGCTACGTACTCAGCTGCTGCCGCCGGGGGCAGAGGTAGGAGTGCTGAGGCTGGGCGCTAAGCCAAGACCTGCCTTCTGGATCAGGGCATTCTGGGCGAATGACCAGCGATGCCTGTGAGGGTGTCTGGACCGCTCGCTGCTGCACGCTCAGGAGATGTTTTTGCTCAGCTGGGCACAGTGATTCCAGGCAGAGCCCACCTACAAAGAGCTCTGTGTTTTGAGGACATCTCCTGCCTTGAGATCTGTGAATGCCTTGGGTCTGCCACAGGCACCAACATGCAGGCACTGCAAAGCACACACGCACTGCCACACCCTCTCTGTAACACAAACACACTGAAACATGCTCACTGTAATACACAAACACCCTCATTGACACACACTGTAACACACAGCGCTCCATACACACCAAGATGCACGCACTGTAGCAACCCCCCATTGACACAAACACTATAACACACACCCTGAGACATGCTCACTGCTACATGCACACAGTGACATCCACCCCCACACACACTCTTTGACACAGTCATTAAAACACAGTCCACACATGCTCACTGACACACACACATGCTCACTCACACACACACACCGACATATCACACAGAGAGTCACATGCTCACTAAAAAACAAACACACACCAACCATGTAGTCAAATTCCAAAGGGGTAGCCGTGTTAGTCTATTGTAGAAAGACAA
>ML685819.1:394000-409566 GCA_007922175.1 Pelusios castaneus | reverse complement strand
GGGGTGGGGAACAAAGCCTCTTTCATTCCCTGCATGGAGCGTTTCCTGTCTGACCTACATACCTCCCCATGTCCTGGGCCCAGGGCCAAGGCCCTGGCTCTGTAACAGCAGGCATGGGAGGGGGGCAATTTAGCCAAGCCAGGACGTGAGGGGAGGCAAGGGAAACAGTGTCAGGAGGGGCCGTGGGAAGGGAAAGGAAGGGTCCAGCTGAGGCAGAGGAGGGGCTGGGACAGGAAGCGCCATGATGGAGGTGGGGAGCCATCAGCCCCAGCTGGTTCCCATGATGGGCCTGCCCTGGGGAAGGTGCTTTAAAGTTTAGGCCAGCAAATCACCACCCCCCACGATACAGACCAGTTCCTGCACCCATGGGTGGCTGTGTCCCATGCTGAGATGGAAACCCCCTGAAATCTGGTTGAAAGGCTGCCTGGCCTGAAACCCAGACACTGAACGTCAGCCACCCTGGTCATAGAACCCCAGCCTGGCCCACTCTCCTGGCCAATGGCCATGGGTGTGGGGAAGAACTTGGAACTTCACACACATACACACATGTGCAAGGAATGCCTCCCTTAGCCTTGAGAGCTCAGAAAATGCTACAAACATGAAAGACAGACACACAAACTCGCAGTCTGGCACGCAGCTGAACTCCTAGCTCCCAGCCTGCCCTGATCTAACATGCTAGACTCCACACCCCTCCTAAAGCTGGGGATACAACCCAGGAATCTGGCTCCCCATCCTTATATGTAAATTCACAAGGCATCCCGTGGCAGTGTGGGAGAAAGGACTGTATATAATTGTGGCCTCCTCCTTGGTCTGCGACTGGACCACTGTGTATCTGGACCGTTCCAGAGCAGTATGCTGTTCATGTTGTATTGCAGCCTCCATAGGGGATTGGTGCATCCATTGTGTGATGCGGGCTGGTCACCTGGTAGAAAGACTCAGGTGCCTTGATCACTTGATGGTACGGGGCCAACAAGGCAGACTGGCTTTCCCCTTCTGGGAGAATGCCTTTGCTAGCAACAGGCCTATTACCTTGGACTGACCCTTTCCCCAAAGCAGCTGGAGCCTGTGTCTCCATTTACAGAAGCACATGGGAAAAGAAGGGGTCTATGTCTACACTGGCAAGTTAGGTTGAATTAAGAAAGCTTAATACGAACTAACTTAAGCCTTGGCTACACTAGGCTTTCATTAATTCGAATTAAGGGCTTCCTTAATTCGAACTAATAAATTTGATCGAACTAATGCTTAATTCGAACTAGTAAGTTTGAATTAAGTCAATGTGGCCATGTTAGTTCGAACTTACTGCTTAGTTCGAACTAACCGGCACATTGAGCTTAATGCAACTGACTAATTCAAACTAAGCAAGTGCCATGCACCTTACATGGCACTTGCTTAGTTCCAACTGAAATTCCAGTGGGGCCATGCTAGTTCGAATTAAGTTCATTCGAACTAACTAAAATTTGTTAGAATTAGTTAGTTCGAATTAACTAATTCAAACTAACTTTGGTAAGTGTAGACTTAGAAGATGACTTTAAAACAAGGGGACTTCCCTAAGCAAAGCCAGTCCATTGTCTTGCCAGGCTACCAGGCTAGGAGGAGACGGGGTAGGACAGCTGAAGGATGCTGAGCACACCTGGACTTCCCGAGGTAGATGAGATCAGCTTGGGATGGGGAGCTGCAGTCAGGGCTCTGTGTTGGGTTCCTTGATCTCTAGGCAGCTTGGTTAAGAGTAAAATGCCTGTGGTTCCGAAATGCCTGAATGCCTGTTCTCTTGTTGGGGGTCACAGGATCCACGGGAAATGGCTGGCATAACAGGAGAGGGGGCATGGGAGAGGGGGCACATTGAGGGGAGGGATGCTGGAGGTAGGATCTGGGGAGGAGGTGTAGGGAGCATGGCACAGTCTGGCATAGGAGGCAGCAGTAGAGGGCAGGGCTGTGAGTGGGGGATGGGCTTATGAGCATCACCCCCATTCAGAATTTCAAGAAATTGCCTAGCAACTGGGATTCCCCATGGGCCGGGTCCAGACCAATTCATGGGGGGGGGAGGTAAGTGCTTTACCCTCAGCTACCCCCCCAAAAAAAATTCCTCTGGCCCCAAACCCTGGCAGAGGCTGCTAGGAGGCTGGGGAAGGAGTTGGTTCGGGGAGGACGGAAGCAGCCCTTGGAGTCTCTCTTCCCCCGTGGCAGGTGAATGGGCTGCTCTGGTCCAGGCTGGTTCCGAGCTGTTAACCCCCTGCCCCTGCCGGGCCGGGCATCACCATGACTGCCCCACGCCTCCGAGTGAGGATCATCTTCTGGTGAGTGGCAGAAACTCCCCCAGTACCTCCTAACCAGCTCCGCACCCCCCTCCATGGGCAACCCTCACCGAGCACTGGCCCCCATTAGCACCGTCCCCCAGCTGCACACCTCCCTCCAGTGGCACCCCTCCACCAGCTCCACACCCCCCTCCACTGATCCCTTTCACCGAACACTGCCCCCCACAGTACCTCCTAATCAGCACTGCCTCCCCATTAGCACCCTTTGCCCAGCACCACCCCTCCATTAACACCCCTCACCGAGCACTGCCCCCATCATCCTCCACTGCCCCTTCCCATGGGCACTCTCTACCCACACTGACCCCAAGGCCCTGCCTCCACAAGGGCACAGCCCCCCTCTGCACTTGGTCCCTGCCTCAGCCTTCCTTTTCACCGCTCCCCCCATCCGAGTCTGCCCAAACCCCTGCCCTCCCTGGGTCCTTCTCCGTGTGGGTCCACGCCGTACTGATGCTGAGCTCCGTTTGTGTTGCAGTGGCAGCTGAGGATACAGAAGCCGGGTGAGTAAAGAGCCCCCCCCATGTGTGTCCCCCATCCCTCTTTGAGAGACAAAGCCCTTGTGTGCCCCAACTTTGTGAGAGACCTGGCCTGTGGGCCTCCCCATGCCTCCGTGTGCCCCTGGCTTTCACAGGGCCTTCATCTATGTAGGATGGTTCCCGGGGGTTCCCAACCCTTCTCCCTCAGGCTCTGGCCTGCCCCTCTGTACAGCCCCAAGGGTCCCCCCTGCAGAATGGAGCTGAGCTGTGTGACTGGTGGTGTTGCACCCTCTGAGCAGTGGGGTGTCCTGGATGATGCCAGAGGGGAGTTGTGGGCCTAACAGGCTGGGGAAAGGGGAGCAGTGATGAGATCTTCTCTGTTCCAGGTCACTGACATTCTTTTCCCACTCCCCCCACCCTCTGTTCCCTCAGTTCCTGCAGCTGCAGGAGTTCCTAGAGAAACGCTTCCCAAAGCAACTGGAGATCGTGAGTGACTTGGGTTAGGCTGGAGCTGGGGCCACGGGGAATCAGGGTTGGGGGCTGCCCCATCATCAGCAGAACAGGGTTAGAGCAGGGCACCCCACTCCGCACACCTGAGCTGCTGAGGGAGTCCCCAAGATTTGGGTGGGAATCACGTGCCCTTAGGCTCCTCAAGACTTCACCCCACTCTGGGACAGGTATCTATAGGGCCCACCGCCCAGCTCTTCAGTCACCATGATTCCCTCACCATGTGCCAGATAGTCACCACACACTCGCTCTCTCCCCAGACAGGGGAAATGGCCCCAAGCTCTGGGGCCTTCGAGATTCTTCTCCCTGACACCGGTGAGGTCCTGCACTCCAAGATTGTGAGTACTCAGTGGGCAGTGTGTGTTGACACCTCACAGCTGGTGGGGCTGGGCAGAGGCACTGTGCTGGGGCCACATCCATAGTGCTGGGGAGCACTGTACGGGGAGCACATCCCCGACTTTGCAGAGCTGGGCAGGAGGAGGACACATCCTTGATCTAGGGAGGCCTGCAGGGCACCATGCTGTTCTGTGGGGGTGAAGTAGGGGAACACAGCCTCAGCTTTTCAGGGGGACTTGGCTGGAGGGTGGGGGCCTCATGGGGAGCACAGACGAACCCATCCCCTTGTCCTACAGAATGGCGATGGCTACGTGGACAGTAACGCTAAGGTGCAACACATCTGTGAGGGCATCAGCAAGGTCCTCCAACAGTAGTGAGCAGGGACTAGGTAAGAGAACCCTGGCTATGGGGTAGTTGGGGGGATAGGAGCCCTGTTGGATAGGGGGTCACACCCCAGCCCGTATGGGGGCTTTGTGAAGATTATCCAGTCCATGTGGTGTTGCGGGATACACGCCCCAGCCTGTGTGGTGTTGCAGGGAAGGGGACACACCCCAGCTAGTGTGGTGTCACAGGACACATGCCTTAGCCTGCATGGTGGTGTGGGGAGGAAATGGACACGTCCCAGCCCGTGGGGGCATGAACACCCCAGGAGTTGACACTGCCCCATCTCCCCTCTCTCCTCACAGGGTGCTGCGCTTTCCAGGGCAGCACATGACGGAATCAGCCAAAAGGGAGTTACGGCCCAGGCTGGTCCCCGACCTCCCCACCATGCTTCAAGTCATGTGGGTGTCACCAAGCAATAAAGAGCAACATCCTGGCAGGCAGCTCCATGCCCTTTACTTACAGGGAACACAGCACTCTACCAGGAGAGGCCCCACGTCAGCCGCATCCTGGGGCACATGCTGGCCTGAGTCCCATGGGGAGCCCGTCCTGTGCCCGGGTCCATCCTGAGTGTGGAGGCCAGGCATAGCCCTGCTCCAAGGCATGGCACTTGCTGAGTCCTGGAGGCAGTGGTGTCCCATGATGTTGCCAGACCTGAGTCCTGAGGCATCTCCATTCCATGGCATGGCCGGTTCCAAATCCCCATAGTGTGGCTAGTCCTTGGGGGTACTTTCTGTGCCTCATTTCATTCTCAGTCTTCAGGGCTCCTCCACGGGCCCTGTCTCCTCCATCCAAGAGTCTCACATGGGCCCGGGAACAGCCTGCGGCAGGCAATACGCAGCAACACGGCAACTCCCTGGCCTGCCTGAGGAGTGAGAGGAGTCGCTGCCATGGCCCCTCTTGCTCCCAGGATGTGGCATCCTTTAGATTCAGAGGCGTCTCCTGTGGCTCACACTGTGGTCTCGTACTCCAGGATCACTGCGGGGCTGGGGGATGGGAGTGAGGGGTTCCTGTTCCTGGGGCCTTCAACATCCCCTCCACAGCATGAACCCTGAAGTTCCCCAAACTCAGGCTGCACCGTGGCTGCTTGGATCCCGTGCTCCCAGAAAACCTGCTGGAGCCTTCTGGCCACAGCCCCATAGGAGGTGGGGTCCAGACACCAGACATGGGCTGTGGCCACCAGGCTATGGGCGCTGTCCAGCTGCCATACATGGAGCTCATGCAGGGCTGCTACCCCCTCTGTGCCCCTCAGACACGACTCGAGTTGCCACAGGTCCAGGTGGTCGGGCACAGCCTGTAGCAGCACCAGGGCAGAGCTCCGCAGAGATGGGGCAGCTAAAAGGATTAAGGCCAGCAGCACAGCTACACAGAGCCCCGGGTCTAGGTACAGCAGGCAGCAGGGCCCCAGCTCTGCCAGGCCTGACACAGGGGTGCCCAAGGGCCGGCACAGCACCCTGGTGCAGGGGGGCAAACAGGCCACGTGTTCCACGCATGGGGGCCACAGCAGATGGAAGGCAAGTGAATATAGCAGCATAGTGGCAGGGCCCAGGGAAGCAGCCAGCAGTCGAAGGCAGAGAGCCAGGCGGGCACCAGACTCCTTTGTGGGCAAACACCCATCCTCCAGCCAGTGCGGCCGGTCCCCCAGCAGGTCTGTGCAAGGGGGAAGGAAGAGATGTGAAAGAGGTTTGGGGGCAGCATCTTGCTCCACAGCTTGGAGGCAAAGGGCAAGGTGGGGGGCAAAGAAGCAGAGATATGGGGGTAAAGGGTAGCAGTCAGGGCAAGGGGAGCAAAGACTTAGGGGGGTCATAAGGCAGACTCAATTCTCACTCAAGCAAACTCTCCCACCCACCCTTCCCCTGGCTGACACAGCAGGGCTGGCCCAGCACCAGTATCACCCCCCAGCTCAGCGTACTCCCGTGCTGAGACACTGGCCTGGCCAGGGCTACCCTACTTGGCAGGACTCACCTTGTGTCTCCTGGGCACAGCTGCCTGTGGCTGCCCCCACTCTGCTGGTGCTGCTGCAGCCACTGTGCAGCCTCTTTCCCTGGGCGGGACGGTGCTGCTCATCCAGCATCACCCCGGCCAGATGGATGAGGAGACCAGAGGCCCCAACTCCTGCCAGCGCCAGGGGCCACTCTGTCACCTGGGGGTGCCCTGTCCGACGCAGGGCCTCGGGCAATAGAGTCAGGCACAGTGCTGTCAGGAACACGCCACGGACCAGGGTCCCGGCCACCCGGGCCCGCACCCATCCAAAGGTGTTCCTGTCATTGGAGTGGGCCCGGCTGGCCAGCTGGGCATCCAGCAGAGCCACGCCCAGTGCCAGCATCATCCCCAGCGTCTGGAATGAGCAGGAGAGAGCCAGCAGGGAGCCAGTGACCTGGCTCGCCACCACCTCCACCAGGAACAGGCTGAGGGTAAGACAGAGCTGGGCAGTTAGCCAGCCCTGGTGCCCCCACAGCCCTCGCTCTGCCAGCCGGCCCAAGTTCCCTGTCCCCAGCAGCAGCCTGGGCAACCCTATCCCTGCTCCAGCAGCTCCCACCCCCATCTGGGCACCTGTCCCTGTCTAGGCTCTCGGCTCCATCCCAGCACCCGGCCCTACCCCAGCACCCATCTCTCTTTAGGCTCCTGTCCCTACTCCACCCCACTCTCCTGGCTCGTTCCTGCCCTGCCCCAGATCCTGTCCTACCCCAGCAGCCTCCTCCTTATCTGGGCTCTGGGCTCCTATCCCTGCTGCTCTGCACTTTGCTGCTTTGCACTCCGAGTGAGTGGTGCACACAGCCCTCAGTCCCTGGGGGTCCCTTAAAGGGGCAGCGCTGGCTCCCTCCTCCTGTGGCTGCTTGCCCAGCTCTCTGCCAGCTGACAAGCACAGCACACAGGCTGCTCTCACCACTTCCAACCAGGGCCCAAGCATAATTTTTTCGGGCCCAGTACAAACTTGTAATGTGGGCCCCTGGTAATGGCTTCAACTTCCACCAATTGGATCATGTTATACCTTTTTCTTGTAGATCAAAGAGCCCGGTATTAACTATTTGCTACCCTCATAGACCATGATCAAGTCACCCCTTAACCTTCTCTTGTTAAACTCAATAGACTGAGCTCTTTGAGTCTAGCACTACAGGCAAGTTTTTTTAAAATTCTTCATTCATTCTTGTGGCTCTTCTCTGAATCCTCTTCAATTTATCAAAATTGTTCTTAAGAATTGTGGGCAACAGACATGGACACAGCCTTCCAGCAGCGGGCTGTTGAGAGTCCTGTTTCTGCATTCCATGACAGGATTAGCCTTGAACCCTTTCAGCCACAGAGTTGCACTGTGGACCTATGTTCAGCTGATCTTTTTCAGAGTCACAGCTTCTCCTATTGTGTAAGTATGGCCTACCTTCTTTATTTCTAGATTTATACATTTACATTTAATTATATTAAAACATATATTGTTTGCTTGCACCCAGCATATCAAGAGATTCAGATTGCTCTGAATCATGGATCTGTCCTCTCCATTATCCAACATTTGCATCATCTGCAAACTTTATCAGTGCTGATTTTATGTTTCTTCCATGTAATTGATGAAGCAGTTAAATACCATGGGGCCCAGAACCAATCCTTGGAGGATTCCACTGGAAACACAACAGCTTGATAATGATTCCCTGTTTATAATTTTTTTAGACCTATCAGTTAGCCAGTTTTTAAGTCCTTTTAATGCATGCCATGCTAATTTTATATCATTCTTGTTTTTTCATAAAAATGTTAGGTAGGACGAGTACCCAAGTCAAACACCAGACAGAAGTCTGTGTATAATATGTCAACACTATTACCTTATTATCAACCAAACTTATAATTTCATCAAAAAAAGATTCCAAGTTAGTTTGACAGGATCTATGTTCCATAAAACCATGTTGATTTGCATTAATGAGCTTACTCTCCTTTAATTCTTAATTGAGTCCTGAATCAACTGCTCCGTTATCTTGCCAGGGATTGATGCCAGGCTGACAGACCTATAGTAGTTACCCAGGTCATTCTGTTTCCCCTTTTAAAAATGACTTTAATTAGCTTTTTTCAGTCTTCAAGAATTCCCCAGTGCCCCAAAAATTATTGAAAATCAACAGAAGTGGTCCAGCAAGCTCCACAGCCAGCATTTTTTAAACTTTTGGATGCAAGTTATCTAGACCTGCCAATTTAAACATGTCCAACTTTAGATAGCTGCTGTTTAACATCCTCCAGAGATGTAGTAGAAAGATATGAGTGGAATAGTTATCATCACCATATGATGGGACTATATCATCTATTTTCCCCCACATTTATTGAATGCTTCTTCCTTTTCTGCATTATTATTGATAGTTCCACCTAGTAAGAGTGCAATATCATTGTCAGGATTCTATTTTTATCTAATATATTTTTAAAATTCCTTCTTATAACTCTGCCGGCCATAGATTTCTCCTTAGCTTCCCTTATCAAGTATCTATAATGCCAAACTTCTGATTTTAATTCATTATCAACTTCCCCCAGCTTCCATGTGTTTATACATATATATTTACTGGGGAAAACTGGGAATCCTAACTCTACCCAGGGATCTGAATTGGGGTAACTGGGAATCCCAGCCCCACCTAGAGGATTTCTGTACCAGAGCATCTGGGAATCCCCATGTGAGACAGTGGGATATGTCAGTATAAAACTATGAAGCCCATTTTGTATGATGTAACCCTGCTCAAGTTGAACATATTTAAATGCCTCCAGCCAGCCTCCTTGCCTAGCCCAGGGACAGGACACATCGCCAAAAGGCCAGCATGAAGAATCCTCCAGGATTCAGAATCTGCTGCTGTCCTGTTCAAATGACTGTTGAGTTGTGGGCTACACACCTGGACCTCTCCTGCACAGATGCCTGGCTGGGGGAGAGGATAGGAGCTGTCCAGCCAGGCACCAAGTCAAAGAAGAAGAGCAGGGTGCTACTCTGAGTGAAGGGCAGCCATTGCCACATGGAGTCAGGACAGCAAGGACAGGAGGATGCTGAACAACCTGTAACAACAGCAGAGGCCTTGGATGCACAGGATGGAGGAGATCCAGCTGGGTGGCAGGAGTCTGGACTTTGGGTATTTTCCAAAGATCCATTACTCTCAAGCGCTGTTGAAGAGTAAAGTGGTTGTGGTTCAGATCTGCCTTTGCTAAATCTATGTTCCCTACTTTCCTGCTGTGTTGTCCTTTCAGGGGTTAAAACTAAGGGGTGATACCCACAGTGCCAAGAGGAGGAGTCTGTAAGTGACCATGGGTTCAGGAGGGTTGGGGCATCAGTTCTGGGGGCAGGGGCAGCTGGACTGCAGATCAATGGGATCAATGCATGGGAGGGCAACTGAGAAACCCAGGGCTGGGAACAATGACATGACTTGAACCAAACCCAGGTCCACCTGGGTCCCTTCACAATAGATAGGCGTTAGACCAGAGTGACACACCATTAATATAGAGATCACACCCTGCCAGGTTCACAGTGTAATTGACAGAGGTTTACTGGTGTGTGGCTGGGCCCAGCTGGGCTCTGTAGGGTTAGCCTCCTAAGGCAAAGTCTCAACTGGACCCGAGGCCTCCTCAGTGCCAGGGAGCTCCTCATCCCCAGTGTCGATATCATAGTGGGGAGGGGCTTGCCTGTGCCCAGAGCGGGGCAAATGCTCCACCACCCGAACACGTCCATCAGGACCCACCAGCTGACGGTAGCGGGGGCAGCCCACGGCATAGAACAACTGCTCCTTGATCCTGCGGCCCCGCTCTAGCCCATGGGCTGGGGGCTCTGCTGGACCTAGCTCCCGCTCCACCAATGAGCGGAAGAGTTGCTGGTACTGGCCCAGGGACAGGCCGTGGATCCGGAGAAGCTGGACAGCCTGGGCCTTCGCTCTCCTCCTCCTCCTCCCCCCGAGGGGCTGGTGGCTGCAGAAAACACTGGCTGTTGTGAGTCCAGGGGGCACAGAGGCCCAGGACCTCTGCGAGAAAGAGCAAAGCTAGAGTGAGGAGCCTGACCAAGATTCACAGCTGCTCTCCCTACGCTACCCACTGCACCCCACCAGCAATCCCATTGCTGCCTCGTACAAGGGCTGCAGGCTGGGAGTGTTGGGCCCTCCACCTCACATATGTCAGCCATATAATAACACCCATGCTGCACCCCCAGGAAGCTCCCCTTTATCAGCACTTTATACCCAGCAATTCACTAGGGATCACCATGGGGAACGCTGAAAAGGAGATGTCTCTGGTAGGGGGCGGGGGCAGGGCGTTTCTACATGGATCCTTCACCTGGCACTTAAGATGTGTTTGTTCTTGTTGTATTTCTAAGGATCTCTGATCTGCAGGGGGCCCTGGTCACGCCTGGCCTTGCCTGTGGGCTGTGGCTCTGAGCCGGTCCCCCAGCTCCCTGACCCCCAATTGTTACCTGGCTGTACTGACTCTGCTGCCCTGCTCCACTCTCTTGACTCACTTTGTGCCCCAGACTCGCTTTGCACCAGGGGCCCTGGTGTGTTTCCTGGCTCCTGCCCGAGGCTGGACCCACTCTCTCCAAGCCTGGTGCTCTGCACAGGCTGCCCTCAGCACCTGGCCAGCTGCAGTAGTTGTGTTCCTGTGCAACAATATTCAGAGGTGCCCACAGGGCTGGGGGAATGCTGGGCTCTGGCCATGCTGGGGAGAACAAGGCTGGCCCTGGCCCATGGGGCATGAGCTGTGGGTGTGATCCTCCTTCTGGGGACTGCTGCAAGGGAGGATGGACAGACAGATGGGGAGGTAAAAGGGGCTACACAGTACTCAATATGATAGTAACTAGCATTTCTCTAGTGAGATCCCAACATGCACTGCAGGTTGTGTATATACAGAGACTGCTTCCTCAGCTACTGAGATGCAATTGCCTCTGGGGTGGGGCATGGCAGCTGTTTACACAGGGATCCCTCACCCAGCACTGAGATGTGACTGGCTCTGGGGTAAGATATGGGGGCTGTTTATACAGGGATCCCTTGCCCAGCACTGAAATGCAAACTGTTATGAGGTGGGACACAGGGACTATTTATACAGAGAGCTCTTATCCAGCAGGGAGATAAAGCCACTTCTGGAGTGGGATGGGGCAGCCATACACACATCAGACTCCTCCCATTCACTGCCTCTCACCATCCTGACCAGCCCAGATGGCTCCAGCCCCTCGGTGCTGGGCCCAGGAATGATAGGGTTCCGCCTGTGTGTGTAGGTTCCAGGTGCAGGGCCTCACCAAGGAAACATTTGTGGCCTCAACTGGTATGTTCCAACCTGAGCAGTGTCATGTTGGGTTAGGGAGCTGTCTCTCACTGCCCCATCTCTTGCTATATGTGCTCTCAAAGCAAACTCATCTCCTCCATAGACCAAGAGAGGGTCAGAGAAATTCCACCCTTCACCCAAGATCCCACCCCTTGGGTAAGATCAGGCCCCTTCCCTCAGCTCATATTTACATGGATAAGATCAGGCTGCCACCCCCCACATCTGACCTGGGGTAAGAACAGCTAGGACCCCTGAAATATCCCCTTTTTCCTGCATTTTCCTAACTGTTCCCATTGGGACTGGGTAAGGGCTGGATTTAGGGCACCAAAGGAGACCATGAGGGAACTAGAGAAGAGCTGAGTTTGTAGAGATCACGGCCAGAATTGTATTCCTAGCCCAGGGTCCATTCACGTCTGGGGATCTGGGCACTGTGATTCCCTAGGGACTGGTAATGTGCTGCACCACAGACTCCTCAGTAGCACATGGCCCTGGCTCTCAATGGCCTGGTCTCAGGATACCTGTACCTTCCTTGCCTGCTGCTCTGACCAGCCTTTTCTCATAAGAACTTGGAGAATTAAAAAAAAAAAAAAAAAGACAATAACTAAGGGTGCGCCTACACTTGTAAATTAAGTCGACTTAAGCTTGCTTAAGTTGACTTAATTTACTCTGCGTCTACACTACATTTTCCTTAAGTCGACTTAAGCAGGCTGCTTATGTCGACTTAAGGAAAATTAAGTCGACTTTGTTAAACCTGGTTTAAAGTCAACTTTAGGCTTAAGTCGACTTTCTAAAGTTGACTTAAGCCAGGGTGGACGCAGAGTAGCCCTAAGTCGACTTAGGGCTCTCCAGGACTCCCCACTGCCCTCCCTGCTGGCCCATCTCTGCAAAGTGAACAAACTATTTTGATTCATACAGTCTGTTGAAGGGAAGTCGGACCTGTAAACAAGAACTGTGAGGATAAATAGGGAGGAAATCAACTTTTGTAATGACCAAGCCATTCAAGAGTATCTAGTTTGCATATGCATATGACGAAGTGGGTTATAGTCCACGAAAGCTTATGCTGAAGAAAATCTTTTAGTCTATAAGGTGCCACAGAACTCTCGTTGTTTTTTGCTGTACAACAGACTAACACAGCTACCCCTCTGGAAATTTCTAGTTTGCATATGAATTCCAATTCTACAGTTTCACGTTCCAATCTGTTTTAAAATCTTTTTGCTGAAGCCCAGAAATTGTACCCAGGTACAATGGGGCAAAGGCTGAGCCCCCTGGCACTAGGCAAGGGATGCCCCCCCTGCCACCGTGGACATCTCCCAGGTCCACCTAGACCAGTGGTGGGCAAACTTATTAGTCAACTGAGCCAAATATCAACAAAACAGCGATTGAAATTTCTTTTGAGAGCCAAATTTTTTAAACTTAAAATATATAGGAAGGTACATTGTTATTAACTTAATAAGGGTATTCCTAACCATCTCAACATACCTTTCTCAATTCTCGACAGTACATCTTCTTTCACTCCACAACGTTTCCTAAAATTAACTTAATAAACTTTACTTAAAGTTTTAAGTCTTAGTTAAACTATAGGTACGTTGAATAAAACTTGAAAACATACTTAATAACGATATTATTTATTGATAAACTTAAATTCCTTACAATTTACCTTACAATATACAGAAAATTAAATCATGACAATGACTGACAAACACTAATGTGAACAATGGCCTTGCATCTCCTTGGAAAGTTTGAGTAAGTCAGGTTTGTATGTTGTTGTTTTTAATTTTAGGCACGATTCCAGGTTCTCATCAATAAGACGACTTCTCAATTTACTCTTGATAAGGCTCGTGCTTGAAAATGATTGTTCACATAAATATGTAGACCCGAATAAGGAAAGAACAGCAAACGCTAGTTTTTTCAGTTGATTATATGAGTCAGGAATACTATTCCAGGTGTTAAAAATCAACATATCTTCCTTCTCCAGGTCTTTCAAAGCAGACCACTTGTGCTGTGAACTAAGTTCACGTTTGTTTTTCTCCAATATTTCTATATCAGCACAAAGACGTTCAAATTTCGAGCTCCACAGTTCTTTGTTTTTTAAATCCAGCAATTGCATTTCAAAGTTGCCAATGTCAATATTAAAGGGAGAAAAATGTAATTCTGTTACAGTAGCATCAAGAGGTTTTTTAACAAAGGCTAACGTCGCTTTGCTGTTTCTGAATTCCTGAAACCTGTTGAGAAAAGCTTCCCTCATATTTAAAAGTGTTGTTTTGAAATAGCAAATGTCAATATCAGAATTATTTTCTTGGCGATGTTTCAACAGGCTTGGAAAGTGAATCAAAGTTTCTCTTTCAAAATCTTGAGCAAAAACAGATAATTTGTTTTCAAATGAAATAACTTCTTCTAACATAGAAAAAATTGTGTTTCCTTTCCCCTGTAGTTTATGATTAAGCTGATTTAGGTGGGACGTAACGTCTACCATGAAATACAATTTTTGGATCCACTGATCGTTCGTTAGTTCTGGATAATGAACACCCTTCTCAAGGAAAAATGCTTTAATTTCTGTTAATAAGGAAGCAAAACGTTTCAAAACGTTTCCTCTTGATAACCAACGTACCTTGTTGTGCAGCAGAAGATCTGCGTACTCACTCTCCATTTCCACTAAAAATTCTTTAAATTGGTGATGATTCAGAGCTTTAGCTATAATGGAGTTGATAATCTTAATCACCAATTCCATAACTTTGCAAATGTCTTCTGGAAATGTCTGCGCACAAAGCGCTTCTTGATGTATGATGCAATGGTAAGTAAGTATCTCGTGATTAATTTTTCCTTTCATAATAGCAACAAAACCATTCCTTACGCCGGTCATACTTTTTGCCCCGTCTGTTGAAATTGAGACAATTTTATCGAGTGGAATATGATGTTTTTCAATGCACTTAATTACAGCATTTGCTATATCCTCTCCACATGTTTGACCTTTGAGTGGCAATAATCCTAAAAGTTCTTCTTTAGGACCTGTAGTTGAAATAAATCTTACAAAAAGTGAAACTTGTGCTGTATCATTTATGTCACAAGACTCGTCAACTGCTATTGATAAAGCTGAAACCAATTTAAGATCTTCAACTTGCTGGTTGGTTATATTGGAAGACATTTTGACTGTTCTATCTCTCACTGTTTTTGCAGACAATGGCAACTCTTTAATTTTTTTTAGAATATCTTCTTTGTTCTTAAAATCCCTAAATAACTCTTCCGATGCATTTATAAAACAACGTTTTATGTATTCGCCATCTGCATATGGTTTTCCACTCTTTGCAATCTCTTGACTAACCACAAAACTTGCAAGATTAACATTGTTGGAAGATTGCATCCAGTGATTAAATACAGAACTTGATTTTTCTTGACTCTTCTGAAGTTCCTCAACTGCTTTCTTCCTTGCATCACCGACAGGATATTTATTACTAAATGACATGTGTTTAGTTGTAAAGTGTCTCTCCAATTTTGATTTCTTGTTATGCGCCAAATTTTCCTTACAAATAAGACAGGTCGGAAGGCCATTTAAGTTTTGAATAAACGCGAAAGTCTCGGTCCATTCAACTTTAAATTCACGGTTTTCGTCTTCCGTTTTTCGTTGCTTTTTCTTTGTAGCCATGTCAAACAGGGCACCTATAAAAACGTTTCATTTTAAAATAAAGCCACCAACACCAAATAATGAAAACTCTGTCTACAATTGATTGAACAAAAGTACCTGTAGATCCTACAGTGTAGGCCAGGATTTGCAGCTTCACAGCAAATTCAGAAGATTCACCCATGCGGGATTTTTAAGGTTTTTAATTATAATTAATTTTTAAAGGTTGGGTTTTTTTAAAAAGGAAGGAAGGAAGAGAGAAAAAGAGAGAAGGAAGTAAGAGAGAGAGAGAGAGAGAGAAAGGAAGGAAGAGAAAAAGAAAGAGAAGGAAAGAAGAGGAAAGAAGGAAGAGAAAGAACAAAGAGGAAGAAAAGAAGAGAAAGAAAAAAAAGAAGGAAAGAAAAAGGAAGACAAAGAAGGGAAAAAGAGAAAGAAGGAAGAGAAAGAGAGGAAGAAAAAAAAGAAGGAAGGCAAAGAGAAAGAAGGAAAGAAAAGGGAAAGCAAAGGAGAGAAAGAAGGAAAGAAAAAGGAAGGGAGAAAGAAAAAAGAGAGAAGGAAGGAAGAGAAAGGGAGAGAAAGAAGGAAGGAAGAGAAAGAAAGAAAAAAGAAGGAAGAGAAAGAAGAAAGAGGAAGGAAAAGAGAAAGAAAAGAAAGGAAGGAAGCAAAGAAAGAGAGAAAGAAAAAAGAGAAGGA